>CAEGAE010049150.1:0-31036 GCA_903067095.1 Girardinus metallicus
ATATATATTTTATATATTTTTTTTAAATCCCACTTGTTAATCTGGCATATAGCAAATAGGTTTAGGTGAACGGATATGACCTAAAAAATGAAATGTTTATTCTGATTCAGTGTCAGATAGGGAGAGAAAATGTAGGTTATATTCACTGAATGCAAGTATCTGTTTTTAGCTGGAAAAAAAGTGATTTCCTAATTTATTTTTATCTTCTTGTTTCATATTATGTGGTGGGAGAATTATTATTCCGAGTAACAATAAAAAGTTGCAAACAACAAATTAACAGACTGTAAGCTGGAAAAAAAAATAGACAGTCTATTTTATTTGAGTTTCCTTTCAACTCTGTTTTTATGTACTGCACTTTTTATTGCTCGCAGGAGCTGTTGTGATTTCTTACACCCTATTTAAACTTATGAACTTTAACTATAGTACAACATAGTGTCATAAATTGTTAAGTAATCCAACTTAATGCTTAAAAACACAATGGAGAATATAAATTACCCAAATACAATGGAAATAAACTGTGTGCCCCATCTTGTTTGCAACAGTTGTCCACAGATGACGTCAGCCGATTATGGATTATGTTGTTTGCAGATGATATTGTGACCTACATTGAGAGGACCTACATTGTGCAGGAAAGCCTGGAGTGGAGAATGAAAGCAAGACAGGTTAATTTGGTTTGAATGAGAGGAAGACAGGTGGAATAGTTAAGCTATAAGGTGGATGAGTTCATATACCAGCAGTCAGACATCCAAAACAATTGCCTTTGGACAAGTAAGGTGAAAAAGAAAGTGCATCAAATAAAGTTAGAGTGGTTGGATGAATTTTGACAAAAGAGGGAAAGAGAAGGTTTAGAAGCCATGCTATGATGTACTGCTTGGCTTTAAAGATGGTGGTTGTAAAAAAAATAAATGTATAATGCAGAACTTGACAGGTAAGTCTTTTTAAGCTGTTCCCCCCCACCACATACACACACACACACACACACACACACACAGCGTACTAGCATTGAACACTCATTCAGGTTGTCTTCATCAAAGGAATAAATTGACTTGAGGACCAAGGAGATAA
Organism: Girardinus metallicus; assembly: GCA_903067095.1. Classification (NCBI taxonomy): domain Eukaryota; kingdom Metazoa; phylum Chordata; class Actinopteri; order Cyprinodontiformes; family Poeciliidae; genus Girardinus; species Girardinus metallicus. The sequence continues at coordinate 1,066 of CAEGAE010049150.1, forward strand.
AATACAGGCAGTGGTTTGATATCATACTCAGACAACCTGGCAAAGTTTAAGAGGCCTGCTGGTCCTATTTGGCTACTTTCACATAGGAAGCAACAGGAGCTGTGCTTTCTGCTGAGCCAGAGCTGAAACCGGGAGAGAGGAGTTTTGAGCAGGCAGCACAAATGTTGCAAAAATATTGCATAAGTTGTTTGCCAAAAGTATCTTCTCTCACCACATGGGAGACCCTGTTACCAGAGCGAATGAATTATGAGGGAAGATGACTGTATCAGCTAACAGTAGTTTTTGTAACCAAACGCAACACATCTCACATATCCGCAAAGGAGGACCGAATGAGGCAAAGACAAACATGTGCCATAACTTGTCATTTTCTCTTCTGGTCAGCAATGCTTTTTTTTCATAAAGCAATAGTTATTAATTTTATGCTTAGAAAGATTTGGAAAATAGATATTGTGTTAATGCTAATTTCCACGCTTAAGATGCATTAAGTTCTACTTGCATTATATATTTTGAGGATTATAGAAGGTTTTCTGATGCTTCGTTTGAAAACAGTTTCCTTTTTAAAGCTCAGTCGATGGTTTTCACTTAATTTTCACATCTTCACCCTGGATGCACTCTGATATTACACACCGTCTCCTCCTTGCTGAAGTAGCACACATACTGGACGTCAGCTGGACAACTCAGAGGTATGAGAAGGTCTAAAATCTGGTTATCTCTACTGCATTTCAGGAATGTGAAGTTCATTTTTCTTCAGCCTGCGCTGTCTCCTCCATCCAACACTCTGATCAGCAGTGCAAGTAAGACCTGGAAAAGCCAGTTTGGTTTTCATCAGTATCACCTGTTTGTCCGCCTGCAACTTGATAGTTTCTCGACTCCTTTTTTCTTTTTCTCCCTCCTCTGCGAACATGTTGAGAGAAAGCTTAAAGAAACTGTTCTATTATCCTCCCCTGGAGAACCCAATTGAACCTGGCAAGCAACATCTTTCTTTTATCTGCTGTTATACCGAGATGTAGCCTGGGCCGGGATCCAGACGGCTCCAGAGTCCAAATATCCAAGTTTGTTTGACAGAGCCCTGTTATCTTCCCTCCGTCCTCAGAGTAACGACAGGCTGAGACTCCTTCGGACAGAGAGAGAGAGAGATGGAGATGGAAAGCTAGATATTTATCTTTTCAGCTACCCAAGATCCAGGGATGCAGGAGGCAAGTAATGTTTTCATTTCAACACAGAGAAAAGTGGGGTGGATATGCTGTGTTGCTATCCTGTTATGGAACGGGAAACAACACATGTGAAAAAGGCAACTTTAAGTCCTTTTGTCCCTCATTTTTCCCTGCCATGAGATAAGAAGGTCAAATGAAGTGAAGGTCTTTGCTTCCAGGATTTCATAAAAGTCTGATATGGTCTGGAATACATTTAAAATGTAAATTATATTAGAAATATATTCTTAGCGTATTAAGAAATGGTATCTACGCTTTGATTTTATCTGAAGCCCACAGTGATTTTCTCAGTTTTTGGATGACATGCTCTTATCTTTGATTAAAAACAGAAAACCACTGAAGACATTAACTCGGCAGGCTGATCTTTTTAAATGTGTGATATTAATTTTCCTCTGGGAAGAAAACAAACTCACGACTGATTTTCAATTACTTTGTACGTGTTGCGCGCATATTTACCATTTGGCTTAATTTATGCACTACAAAAAGCACAAACAGCGCATTTAGCATATTTTTGCTCTAATCTTTAATGTAAATGAGGATAGGCAAAAAAAAAAAAAAGCCCATAGCAGTACCTTCAGATTCTGACATCATCACTGTTTTTTTTTATTTATTTATTTTTGTCATCTGTTGTTAAATATCGGCCACTGAGTTTCAAGTAATGAGGTGTGAGTTTTTTTTTTTGTTTTTTTTTTTTTTTGCATTACCCCTGGAGGCCGTCGTTTGGTCATCGCCATGACAACAGAATCCTCTCAGCAGGAAACTGCTGATAGGTGTGTGGGGGCGAGAATGAGCTACGACCAGTCCTGTCCACCCTCCCCCCTCCGTGAGCAGACGGCTCAGCACGCCAGCGTGGGGAAACACGTAGCCCAGTGTGTGTGCGCGTGCACGTCTGCGTGTGTGTGTGTGTGTGAGCTTAGCAAATGAGCGCACGCACACAAATGGTCTAGCAGGAAGCTCATTCCTAATTGTTTTGCAGTCTGTTAAATTCAGCAAATGTGATGTGCTCCAGTAAACATATTGGGAGGCAAAAAGCAGGCCGTGTTGGGACTCAAATTAAATTAGGAGGTCAAAGAAGTCCATGACTGAGAGGAGTATTAAACTCCTGACAAGAAGTTGGAAAGTAATTGGTTTTAAAGCCTCCATTTTAGCAAGGACCAGAGCTACGAGTCGGGCCAGCTATTGACTCTTGAAGGAGACAAACAGCCACCGAGAATGAGGCAGCGTGAGTTACGTCTGTCAATTGCATTTGTCAACATTTGGGGAGGTCGTCAGAGAAAAGAGAGTTAAAAAAATCTCACTTCTTTTGAAGGACTTAAAATGGAAACAGTTTCCACATCACTCATTAACCTTTGTCTCCAGAAACACTTGTTTTCAACCGCTTCCTTTGAGTCCCCAGACGCCCACACGCGTCTCAGTCTGCAGTGTGAAACAGTCAGAACGTAGCAAGCTATTTTCTATTTTTTTTATTTCACAGATGGTATTCCATCACCTATGCAGAAGACAGATGTAGGGGCTCTGTGAAAAATCCCAAAGTAGCCCCTTTACCGTTTCCCAGTAAATACGGTTATGTCACACACTTGCATTGAGCTCAGGCTGAAATAGCATGCCGTTTCCTGACAGTCGCTGTAAGTCATTAAAGAAACTACAGAGCACCGTTCTTGAAACTCTTGACACATAAAAATCTTAAAGTGTGTCATGTATTTCTTTTTTTTTTATTCAGCCCACTTTGTTCACCCAAATTCAAATGCACCCAAATAAAATTGAACAATTTACCTTCAGAAATCACATAACTGGTACATATAGTACACCTGTGTGTGATTTGGCCTCACTGAAAACGCAGCTGTTCTGCCTCAGGCGGTTAGTGCTGAACATTAGTAAACAAAGAGCATCATGAACACCAAGAAATCAGACAGTTCAGGGGTAATGTTTCTCAAAATGATGTGTTAGGTGGGAAACTAACGTCCTATATTAAATTGAAAAGAATATCCCAATGGTAAAACGTAGTGGTGGTGTCAGCATCATGCTGCGGGGATCCATTTCTTCGTCTGGAACAGAGATGCTGGTCAAAGATGATTCAAAGACAGCGGTCAATAATCTCTACAACCCTCAGAGCCATTTTACCTTTGGACCATCTAAACAAAATCTGCTTATTTCCACACAAGCAACTTTACTCTAATTTGTTAACAACTTCTAGAAAAAAATCTGTTTAAATTAAAGAACTGTTTTATTTTTGTGTCTAGGTTTAATACATTCTCTTCAGTGGGAATTTCAATTTTTTTTTTTATAGAAAATGACATCAGCAAGAGCGCATAGTTCGCAGCCAACTTGCACAAACAAATAAAATACTGTTTTCTTGCACTATAAGTGCCATTCTTTGTATAATTTTTGGCATATATTGGATGAACATGCCCTGCAAAAACTGACATTTTTAAAGTTACATATATATTTCAAAACACGGCTTAGCTCATTTGCATTTTTACAATTATTATTATTCATCCATCCATCCATCCATTTTCTGTTCACCCTTGTCCCTTAATTGGGTCGGGAGGGGTCCTATCTCCAGCTACGTTCCGGGTGAGAGGCAGGGTTCACCCTGGACAGGTCACCAGTCTGTCGCAGGGCAATTATTATTATTATTTTTTATTTTTTTTTGATAAACCATTTGGTCTTCACCAAAGTAAAGTAATGTCGTACAACGGTCCAGTCAAAGTTCACAAGTATAATTGAGAATCTCAATTAAAATATTGCTCACAGATGTTATCCTTCCCACTAACTTTACAGGTTTAAGGCATAACAGTACTTCATTTAGACTTTTCACGGTTTCTCTTCTGGGACTTCAGAGGTACCGTGAGAAGACGTAGGCTGCCTTCTTGCGTCGTTGAAGTTTTTGGTCCATAAATAAAAGGGATTCAGACAATGCCGGCCACCCCCCACGCCCAAGGGGAGCGCTGCATAATCCACGCAGCGTCTCAACAGAAGCCGCATCAACATACCAAGCATTAAAAAGTAACGCTCGGGACTCTGTCGCGGTGTTACAAAATCAGACAGCAAGAGACTAAGTTGACCTCAAAGTTTTTATTTTGGGCAAAACTCTTAAATTATGTCTCGAGGAAGTGGGCGGGAACGAGGAAAAGCGTGCGCGCGTGAGTGGGTGGGTGTCGCGTAATATTCTGTCCCACACTCGGGGTAACGAGTCAGGTGCGCCTCTCAGTCCGCGGGGCAAACTCGGTGAAACGATGGATTTTATCCGGTCGGCCGGCGGACTTTTCTGAACAAACAACGAGAACTATGTCGTAGCGTCGCTGCGGCTTCGGACGGAATACAACGCGAAGCGGAGATATTCGCCCACGGTGAGAGACGCGTTTGAAGTGTTGGGACAGGATATTATGCGAGGGTGAAGCTCCTTCACTCTCAGACTCTTCTGACTCTGTTGGCTTAAGAGTTTCGTGAAAGTTTCTAAAACGTTGCCAGGATTTCATTCTCGGCTCAAGCGGTCCCATAGTTGGGCATTGCGCCGAAATGTATAATTTGTCTGTTCGAAAAGTAATTTATTCAAGTCAACATTGATTAAAAGTAATTCTTAGTCAACATTTACATTGTCCTGAAAGAAAATTAAGAGCTCTTGTAAATGTGTATAATTAAAAAAAATAAATAAATAAATTCTACGAGCTTTAAAAAAAAGTTTATCTTTGGAAGTGGGCCACTTAAACACTTATTTGTGTTTAAGTGGCTCATCGAACAAGTGGGTTAAATTACACTTTTGTCCTCTTTTTTTTTTAACTATCGTCATTCCAAGACATTTTGTCAGCTTTTAATGTGGTATCCATGGCAACTTCAAGGCATTTAAATCCTAATGGACAAGGTGCTGGAAGGATGAAGCAACAATGTTCACAAGGAATCAGCTGCAATGCAAAGAAATCAATTCCTTTCTGAGAAAACTATGACGGCATAGATGTGGTCTGCTGAAGATGACCTACAAACCAGAGGGCTGATCTAAAAAAAAAAAAAAAAAAAAAAAAATCCCCCGGTTTTTAGTTTAAAGTGATAGAGAGAGAAGGTTCCAGTAGCTGATCACACAGTCTCATTTCATACCAGAAATTGTAGTAACATAATTATGTTGTGACGCGTGTCAACTAGAACATCTCGCTCTCGTTCATGGAACAGTGAATTAAGGACTTCACTGTGTCCTAAAGTAAAAAAAATATATAGTGTTTGCCTGTGAGATGAAGCTTATTGTCACAATTTACCAGTGTTGTGTGACAACTGTCTTCCATCTTGGTTTTCTCAGTAGTGACAGGAATAGTTGAAAAAGTCAATAGAGGTCCATGGCGGTGTTGGATTTTTCTTTTTTGTCAAAAGCAGCCGGAAGTGACCAATTCATGCAAACTAGGATGTTTCGAATATTGTTGCATGCAGAGTAGTTGACTAAAATTCCCGCTGACCGACCTTTGACCCTTTGGCGCCAACGCATTACCTTTTTGTCCCCTCCTAGATCTATTTTGTACCTGCAAACAAACCATTTCTTTCGGAGTTTTTAGCTGCACTTAAACGCTATAATGAGTCATGGAATGCGCGGACATTAAAAGTAATGAGACTGCGCCACTAATTTTATCAACATTTAACTGGATCGAGATCCACATTTGGACCCGTTGATTCTATAAAATAGGACAGATTTCGGACCCCTGACAGCAGAGCCGTGCAATACGCTGCAAATACACAAAATCTAGTTAGTTTCTCGTGCAAATATCTCCACGCACTTGGAATAAAACAACTTTCAAGTCACTTTTCAACAAAATATCGGAGCTTGTTTTAAGTCAATAACTTCCTCCTATTGATGTTTCGTTGACAGATTGTAATATCTTGTTAGAAGTGAAATAATCTGCCAGTGAATCAAGTCGTTATCAACTTCACTATTTTGGCTTCGGGAAATTAAGGTGTGATTAGATGTGACTTGTGTGTAAAAACCTTTAATTTTCCCTGCAGAGCATTGTGTCTTAAGCTGACATTTTAACAGGAACTTACTTTAAATGTCTAGATTTATTGTTTTGGTTGATCTTGCTCGAATGGCCGCCTCCCATATGTCAGCTTCTTCTTTTGTGCTCAATGAAAAATACACAATATTTGGTTCACAAGAGTCAGACAAGATGAGATTCAAACTGCATTTTAGGTGAATCGCAATTTCTTTTTTGTTTTTCCACCTAGATTTCACAAACTCAAACTGCACAAGAATCGCTATAGAATAAACAATTTAATGTTGGACTGCTACATGCGTCTTTCATTACTGCACCCGTCTAATGTAGTCTCTGAAAATGCCAATTTGTGTGATTACTGAAATCAAACGGTCCGTATCACTTGCATGTTGGCCATGTTTCCTTGACTGTGCACAACACAGCTGATGCTCACATCCTACTGACCGGAAATCTAATCATCAAACTTGATAAGGTCACGCAGTATAGTTATTTCTAGATTTTTCTAGCACCCACACCACCCTCAACACCCTGCGGCCCTGGGTTTACCACTCTGTAGGTTTGTGTTGGTGTGTGTGTTTTTTTTTGTTTTTTTTTCCACTGCTTTGTGCCCTTTCATGACCTCTGAGGCAGACATGCCACCGATTCTGAAAGCTCACTTTCAGGCCTCAATAAGTCAGTTACATCCCGATGCTTTGATGTTGTTCAAGGCTAGCCTGTGGTTTATTCAGACAGTCGACTGCGCAGCGTCACTTCCTGCGGGACGAGAAACGTTATTCGTCAGGTTTCCACGCGTCGCTGAACTTGAGTGCCACTGGATTTCGCAGTCTGACAAACCGGAAAGGCTGCCCGCGAACACGCCGCTCTCTCTGGTCTGCGTCAGAGAGCCGTGAGAGGTTAAATAAAAAAGCAAAGCAAAAAAAAAAAAAAAAGTCCCCTCAAGTTGAGAGGTTGACGAGTAAAAAAAAAACAAAAAAAAAAACCCCCCAACAGTGAATCAGTGTTGTATTTCTCTTCGCAGGTCAGTGTTTCACGCCAACCTGCTCTCGTATTCTCTAAAAGTGCAGCTTCCAGTCTGTAAGAGCCCTACTTTGTCTTGTTTTATCTGGGAGACAAACACTAAACACGAGCTTATCTCCTCTCACAAACATCTCATCAGCACTTTTGGTGAGTTCTGCAGGACACAATAAACAGAGGAAGAGTTTTCCAGTAACACCCAATAACGCCTTCACACTCCTGCGTCCAGACAAGCTGACAGTCCGTGAGCCGCGCAAGAATCACGTAGCGGGTTAACGGGGCCTGATGATGATGTGGTGTCATTCTGGCTAAATTAGAGCGCACCACGGGAGTATTTGATTCCTCCCAAGGACGGTTCCCCACTTAGTGCATAAAGACTCGGTTCATCAGGGAAATGAGATATGGCGACGGTGACAAGAGCCACTTATTCACGTCTGACATCCCGTGAATGTCTCGCCGTCAGAGAGACGCTCTTCCAGTCGGCGTGCTTTTGAAACGGAGTGGAGGCGACACGAAAATGATTCCAAACTGGAGAGAGGATGAAAGGAGGAACGGCGTCACAAAAGGAGTGAAGAAGAGAGGGGAAAGCGGCACCAGAACTCGATGATGATGATAACATGGTTTGCAGTCTGGCGCTGTCATCAACGTCTCACATTTTGTCACTTCGCCACGTAAAACTTCAGCGTGTTACATAAGGATTCAAAGCCGCAGATCGAAACAGGAACAGAAGATGGTATGTGAGCATTGGCACGCTGCTTTAAAGGAGTTTTGCAAATGGAATAAAAATTACAGGTGGACACTTGATAAAAGCTGAAGTTCAGTCGGATTTACGACACATTAAATTGCTGCAATAAATCTTTGAAGGATCTTGATTTAATGTGAGTTTCAGCGACACTTCATTTCCCTTTGGGGATAATAAAATATTATTAAATTGAACTGGATTTAAAGAAAAGCATCTAAGAAAAGAATAGTGAATTTCAAGAATTTTGTTCTGGACTTTGACTAGGCCATTACCACACATAGAATCTAAGCCATTTCGTTGTTGTTTCGGCCGTCTCAAGTCTTTATTTAGCCTCATCCATCTTCGCCTCCATTTTAACCGGCTTCCCTCACTCAGCATGATGCTGCCACCGCTATGTTTCACTGCAGAGATTTTTCTTTTTTTCTCTTTGCGAATAGATTAAAAAGAAAACTTGTGTGCTCTAATAAGGATTGCAAGGACACCGCCTGCAAAAGAGATTTTAAATTTAACTGAGTCTTTTCTGGTTAAATAAAGTGTAAAAGAAAACTGCTTCCGAAGCCTTCAGAGAACTTCAAACTGAGATAAAAAACACACAGAAGTCGACTACTAATTAGACTCTTTAGGCATTTAGTTAAATCTGGAGATCAGAATAAAGGGGAGTGAATACCAAAACCTATTTGAAACCGCGCACAATGTTCCTTCTTCCACTTCGGTTTGATACGACTCATCAATTCCGTAAGGTTTGCGGCTGTACTGTGACAAAACATGGACAAGTTTAAGAAAGTTTTTGCACAGCACGATTTGCTGAGACGCTTACGAGATAAAAGAGATTTAAATTCGGAGCAACAAGAGGGAATTATGTGTTTATGGGAGTTTGCAAATCTTTGCTAATTAAAACGACGAGCCTGTTGCTTTGTTTTTAGGGGAAGATTTCCTCCAGAGCGGAGAAAAACAAAACAAGAAAAGCCCTGTCACATAACAGCGGGCAAGAGGAGAACAAACGACAGAACAGGCAGAGAGGCTGAATCCTTCAAGCTATTTTCATCTGCTTTGAACAGGCATTACTCGCGCCCATTTATCCCGCTCGGATAGCAGCTCTCAGCCGATACTCGGCACTCAAGTTAGCAGAAAATTGTCTTCATTGAGAAGGGAATCAGTTGGCCTCACTGAGTGTTCTGTTTTATTTCCTTCTCTTTGTGTTTCCCATCTTTTTCACTCCTGTGTTTCACCATTTTCCTGGCTTTCTTTTTTTGTCAATCTCCCCCGTTGCTCCTCTCAGAGTTTCAAATCCCCCTTGCAATTTCCCAACAATTCCCGTCTTTATTTCCCTACATTTTCGACAACTAAGCTCCTTTTCTTCCGCTTGTATCTTTTCCTGCAACCTTCCTCCCCCCCCTTCCCCCTGGCTCCTCTTATCTCTCGGTCTCCTCTGTCATGTCCGTATCCATGAGGAACCCACCTCAACGCCGGCGCTCCCTGGGTCCCGTCTCACCCAAGCGAATCTACAGGAACCTCTCTGTCAGACTGAGGGGAGGAGAGTCGTCCGTCGCCGCCGAGGTGGATACGCCCAAACACACCAGCAAGCCTGCAGAAGCTGTAAGATGCTAGCACTCTCTTCTACCCCGCCACCCCATATTTAGCGTCGGCAAAGAGCTGAAACTGTTTGGTACCTTTTTATAGGAAAATACGCTGCTTCTTGCATAACTATGGAGAGCATATAAGCAATTCAACCCTAAATCTAATGAGTGGTTGTGATGCATTTGGCGACACGAATGTTTACTTCCTTTAATCTCCCGTGGCAACCATTCAGCCGTGCACAAAGCTCAGGTGGATCTAGCTCCACCTTTAAGGACGAAGCTCCTCCTTGAAGCTGCAGCTTCCGAGCTTCTGCCTCACAGAGCAGCTCTGCCCCGCCCCCACTCAGCTCCTTCAGACTAGCCAGCAGCAATTAACCAACACCTAATGGAACTGCTCACCAGCCGAGCTCGTTACAGGAGCTACTTTTCAGTGCAGCGCTGCTGAAAACGTTGTTATAGGGTTAATAAAGTAACCATGTTGTGGTGACTTCCTGGAGGCGGAGTTTCGGAAAGGGCCAGAGTTTTTAAAGAGACAGAGGCCCAATTTCTAAGTATTAAATTACAAAGTCAGAGTTCTTGCAAGTCATCTTTGACGTAGCATTTTTATAACAAATTAGGGTAACATTCTGACCTGATTGTGCTACATGCCTGGAAAACTCACAACATTTCCCCTTTAATAAATGAACTCCTCACTAGACTGTGTACTTACCAGGAGGAGTGTTATTGAGCCAGGATTATGCTAGAACCGTGTTAATGAGTCTTTCCACCCCTACACCTCAAATTAAAATGGCACTGCGAACCTCTCACTGCAACACTATAATTAAGGTGCTTTCAGGTGGAATAGCTGATTGGAGGTTTGTTTTGAAGCACAAGGCTAATCCTCCTGTCGCTCACACGAGACTGCACCTTGACTACGCTGACTGTGTGCAGAGGAGCTCGCAGGAGGCGTTGTGGTTTCGACCAGTTATATGGTGAAGAGCTATGACTGCGTCTGCTGCATTTGTGTCTTTTGGCTGCGTTGTGGATTGCGTTTCAGTTTGTTTTCGGTAAACAGTTGCTTAGGAACAAGCAGTCGGCGTATTGTCTGCACGACCACAAAATCTTGCTAAGCGTTTTTGGTTTAAGTGTCTAGTGCATATACACTGCAGTAAGGCAAAACTAACAACACCAAGATGTAGGAGATTTTATTTGAGTGAATCCTTAATATTCATGAAAAGGTACTAGTTATAAGTGGAACAATCTGCCAGTGGAACAAGACATTTTAGCTTGTATATAGGAAATAAGCTTCTATATTGTGCTGAAAAGTTACTTTTAAGTTAGTTTTGACTTATTTCAAATCTACTAAGATGCTTGAGTTTGAAACTCGACCAAAAAATCCCTTGGTAAGGTTTTGCGGTTTTGCAGAGTTGGTCTCTCTCTAAACAGAGAAAGAGAGAAATATTCCTGAACAAATCACCACCACTTTTTCTTTCATCCACAGCTCAAGCTTTTATTCAGTAATAACTCAAATTCCTCGGCTTTCTTCATCTCATGAGGCTGGCGTATGAGTTTGTCGTCCTTGGCCGCTTTGATTTATGGATCTTGTGGTTTTTTTTCCTCTTCCTTTGCAACTCCCTTCCCTCCACCTCGAAAAATAAATCTCCTTCGACATCTGAACCCTCTTTCTCGCACCGTCTTCCGTGGTGCATCCTTCTTCCCTCTGCCCCATTAGTACAAGACCCTGTGGGAGGCAGTGGAAAACGAGGACACTTTGGCTGTGCAGAGCCTCTTGTCCAAAGATCATGCCAGCTGTGGAGGAGGAGGATCGAGCTTGTGGGAGCGCGGAGAGAAGAAAGAGAAGGACTGGGAGCGAGATAAAGAAAAAGGGGTGAACCGAGTGAGCGAGCAGGGGTTGGTTCCTCTGGATGTGGCCGCGCTTACCCACAACTCCCCTCTTCTTCACGTGCTGACGAAGGCAGGCGCCAGGCATAACCCCATTTGTAAGTTTTGCTCTTTAACTGATCACAACGAGCACGAAAACCCTCTGTAAAGGTTGATTTTTCACCCTAGTAAATGATGTGCATCGTCCGGATTAACGGCTGCGTTACTTCTCAGTGTGCCGGCCAGCAGACTGGAGGCTCAAGCTGGACGACCTGGTGGATCTGGCGAGCAGACAGATGGAGGAGAGGAAGTTGGAGTTGGCCAGGAAAACAGGAGCAGGCCCCCAGGCACAGGCGGAGGTCCAGAGACAGAGCCGCCTCTGGAGACTGCGGCTGCAGCTGTACTGCCGGATGAGGGAGAACTTCCAGAACACGGGTCAGTGCTGTCGTGGTTCTTCATCAGCGGTGAAGTAACCCCTTGAGCCTTTTCAGATTTTTGTTGTTACAACCAGACGTCAGTGTGTTTTTATGGGATTTTTTTTTTTATGAGATAGACAAACATCAGTTTCCATTCACCGTATAATTGTGCAATTTGACATTTTGATAATAAATTTGCTTAATAGAAACGTGGCAATTTAAAAAAAAAAAAATCGCGTTTTTTTCAATATTGTGGCGTTGGGATGAGGTTGCCGCTGGCGCAAACCACAAATCAATCATTTGAATTTCTCTCTTCTTCGTCTCCTTCTTATTCTTATTCTTATTATTTATTTATTTATTATCATTATTATTGTAGTCACAGTTCTGATTACAGACAGGAAGTAGGTGAAGGGGTGGCGTGTTTTTTAGACTCATCATGTGCACAAGCTTAAACGTGTGATTTTATTTGCGTTTCTTATTTAAAGGAAACGCAGCGATTGCAAATTTCCTCAAGTCATCTTCAAGAAAACCGTGCTTAAATACTGTTTTATCAATATAAGCAGTTTTCAGCTGTGTACTGCCAAAAGACATCAGTGTGAAAACATGTTCAATATTATTTATTTTAGGAAGTGCTTGTCGAATGCAGAGACAGCTGTTTATTAATATTTTAACAGTTTGATAATTGATTTTATCATCAAACGGTGGGATATTCTGGCACCACCGGCACTTTGAGAGTATTCATATTTTTCATACGCCTCAAAGTGAAAATGAGTTTGACACTTCTGCTGTATGCTGTCTCACATTTAGGATCTGCATGCTTAAAAAGTTGTGTTTTTTTTTGTTGTTCGTTGATTTCAGACACTCCCTTCACGCCTTACAGGGGACCCCGTTTAAATTTTACATCCCTGCTTCGTTTAGTTTTGCCTGTGCAAATCAGACAGTGTCACCTTTCTACGGTATGCCCTTGCTGCTCCTGAGTCCCTCCCCGGTGCTCCTGCTGCATGACTCCATGCCAGGGAACGTTGCTGACGCTCGTGTTTTATTGAACAGGAGACCGAAACGCCATGCTTAGTTTGCAAATGAAGGCATCCCACAACAAACAAAGTGTTCTGATTGAGGAAAAGGAAGAGACTGTAAAATCGAACCCAGCTGCAATCTGCACAACCTGCATTACAGTGCCAAACTTGAAAAATGATTTGATGTGATTTACTGAGATTCTTTTGGTTTTTTTGTGAACGTAGAGTAACGCACACTTTTGCTGTCGCTTAAGGAAGGGAGCATTTTTCTTTTGTTTATGTTCAGTCCCCTATTTTTAATACCAGTAAATCTATTGCAACTAATTGCCTTCAGATGTGTGTAGCTTAATCTCAATATAGACGCAGCTTTTCTTTTATGAAGGCCTCAGAGGTTTGTTGGAGAACAGCAGTGAACAAACTCTGTCCAAACACAAACTCAGTGCTGCATCGGTGAAACACTGACAGGTCAGAGTGACGGCCGAGCTGTGCTGAAGTTTAGGGTTGGGCTGTAAAACAGCATCCTAAGCTTTGAACATCTCATCTAGTACTCTAATAATAGAGTACGGAACAACTGCACTGCAAAAACACATTTTATTGAGCTTTTTTTTTTTTGCCTATCTTACAGTAGTTTATGTTACATTTGAAATGAGACAAAACTAACTTACAAGTAACTTTTCAGCAACATATAGGAGGTCGTTTAAACGTAAATAGTTCCTTAATATCGATAAAAAAGTGGCTCCACTGGAACATTGCTTCACTCATAGTTAAAATAATCTGCCATAAATATGACTTTTATTTTATTAGAGAGTGACAAAGAGTGAAGCTACTGAAAAATACGTTTTTAGAAGTTTTATTTTATTTTTTTCTGTTGTTTGTAGCGAACACAGCAAATACGTGGATGAAGGATGCTCCGGTCAGATGACCCAAAATTGAACTTCATGAGAAACGTTTATTGTGGCCAAAAAAAACCAAACAAACAAACCAAAAAAAAAAACTCAATGCATTCCAACATCTTAGCAAAACTCAGAGGTGGCAGCATCATGATATGGGAATTGTAAACTTAAAAAAAAAAAAAAAAAATCCATCTATAAATGGAGCCGCTGGAGGTGCTATGCAATTTTCAAATTTTGATTCACCAAAAGAGCAACATGGCCAGTTTACTTTGCGGCTGCTCTCTACTTTGTGATGATCGATGATATAAAGTAAAAACCCAATGAATGAAACTCCTGTTTGTTGTTGCCGTGCAACGAAACGTGAAACGGTTGGAGCGTCTCGGTATCTTGCTGTAATTATTAAGCAAGGTGACGGGACTGCCTTCGCTAAAGCAGACAACCTTTAACTCGCCCGCCTTTCATTTGAGGTGATGCTAAAATGCGTCCATTTCCGTCAGTTCCACAAAGTCTTTCCGCCGCGGCGGTGTGACAGAAGTGCGAGAAAAGGAAAGAAAGAAGATTGCTCCAAAACAGCCATAAATGCCCTCCCTCTGAACAGTTGGGATATAAATTGTGCACCGCTGCATTAGTTCTGCATGGCTCGTGTTTAAAAATGCATCGTATAAAACCTCCCGCCAGATATTTTAACGAGCCTTGAAATCTTCATATTGAATTGTCTTTTTACTCCAGTTCTAATCTACAAAGCCCTCCACGACTGCTGACTATGCCGCTGAGATCAATTAGTCAGCCCACTATCTTGCTTAAGTTTGATTTTTTTTTTTGTTTTTTGTTTTTTTATTCTTCCTTTCCTTCTGCTCTTTTGCTAAGTTTTCTCTAAAAGTCTCCCTTTTTAATCTCATCTAAACTTCCAAGCGAAGTCCCTCGTCATCAGCCTGTCCAGATTCTCATTGCCATGCCCCTGCCCCCCCTCCACCGGCTCCGTGGATCAAATAAAACCTTGATGCTGGCGGATTTATGAGCCAGGAGTCTGCAAAGAGAAGTTTCTCAAGGCTGCTGCGCTTTGTGTTTCTCACACAAACCCATTTATGTCTTAATTCTGTTTCCCCTCCAGCTGCGCGAATGGTTGCGGGGGTTGTTATGTTATTATGTCTATTTATTACCGACTCTAATGCTTTTTAGTTAGAACTCGTTTCGTTTCTCTTTTAAGGATCTTTAGATCTCTTTATTACCGCACTTGTGAGGAGAACAGGGCCTCGGGTCTTATTTCTGTGCGCGGTGAAACTAAGCGTCCTCTCAGTGCAAATCTCCGGGGTAAGAGAACGTCGGCTGAATGTTTAAAACCTAAAATATACATGAAATGTGGCCCAAGGTGCTTGACATAGTGGGAATCCATTCAATTCCAGGTCGCCGCTGAGTGTGAGTGAAATATAAATCTCTTTGTCTAGACTCGGCGGGGAGAGCGCGGCTACATTTGATCACAAAGCAGAAAGTCTGAGCCACTGCTACAGGTGAGACGATAACAGACGGCTCCCGCTGGGTTTCAGAACCGCAGGGAGCCTCAGAGGACGATTTGTTTTTGCTTTAGTTGGAGGTAATAATGTGAAATTATTCATTTAAATTTGAGACAGATCTATGCTCCAGGGCATTAGGGCCATACTGAGGAAAAAAATCTAAAAAAAATAGAATAAAGTCTTAAAATAAAGTCAGAATAGAATAATTACGACTTTGTTCTTGTAATACCACAACTTTATTCTCGTATTATTTCAACTTTATTATCTTAATTTTCGTACTTTATTGCGTTTAATGTGTTTAGCTTGGCCATAATACTCCATCATGGATTTAACTATCTAGGGCCGGATTTGGACACATAAGGGCCCCTGGGCTGGAGAATTCGATGCCCTTCCACGCCCCAACCCCTGCAAAGAAAAATCTTTTACTCTTGCAAATTACAGAACATTTATATTAATAGTTATATGTTTAATTCATCTACACATCTGTAGATGATGTGTAGATAATTTCCACTTGACTGTAGATTCAGTTAATGAAACGCCAACAATGTGTTACTAAAACGCCACAAGCGAAATGAGCCCTTGACTTTAATATGAATACGTAATGGGGCGCACCGGTTCCCGTCTCCAGGCATGTTTTTGGACCGTGAAGCTGGAGCCTGGGAAGGACACGCCAACTCAATTGCTTTCCATGCATGTTGTTTGACCTTGTGTAATCTTGTCCCACCCAGAGCTCCCAGGCCCGCCCAGTCATGTGTCCTTACTGGTAACCAGCAATTCCTCTCTGTGTGTGGTGATCAAGGAGCCGGACGGTAACAGCATGGGGCTCATCACCCGCTACAAAGGTAGGTGGTGATTACTCTGGGAGTTTACCAAAGCAAATTAAGTTTTATTTTGACTCTAAATGTTCATAAACACTAGGGATGCACCAGTTTATCCACCAGCCGATGTATCTGTGCCGATTTCCTTAATTTTGGGAGATTGGTGATCGGCCAGTTTTTAGATGTGAAGCCGATCTTATCCGCCGATGTTATCAGCTCGGCAAAGGTCCAAAAATCAACCACTGTGCTTTTCTTTAATCCTGTGAGAGAGACTTGACCAACAAACTGGCCGACCAGGTCATGTCTGCACATTTACAGTGTGCAATAGTCACCCCGTTGTTGCCAATGCAGCAACTTTCCTGATATATTGCGCAACATTTCAGGCAAAAAAATGGCATTGGACAAAATTGTTATTGTTATCGGTAAGTTAGGGTTTTTAAAAGATCTGTAATCGGCGATCGGCCATAAAACTGCAATCGGTGCAGCCCTGATAAATGCACAGCACATTTTCCCATAGTCATAACTTATTTAACAAAACAAAGCAGAAACAGAGAAGCTGTGTGTGTGGGAAAAACAACATATACTTCATTAGTATTCATTATTTAGTGTTCAGATAATAACAACTCCTAAAATGTCTGCTGTTCATAAACGATCCCACTGATGATGGTTCGTGGATTCAGTTTCCATTTTATTAGCAGAATCTGGACGCAACTTTTTATCTTAAATGCTCTTGATATAAAACTTTGAACACATTCATGTTGAACTCGAAGACTGCATGCGATGAGTCTCCAAAACAGGCCCCCATCATCACCACTCTACCACCATGCTCTGAGCTGATATGCTGGTTCACAACACCTGCATCTTCACTTCAGCCCTCTGGCTCGTTCCAATGCAGAGTTGCAAATCTAGGTTGTGCTGCCATATCCTTCAGAGAGAAGAGGCTTTCTCCTTCAGTCGTTCCGAAAGGGAAAAAAAAAAAAAAGAAGTTATTTTTATAGCTGTGATGTCTTGAACTCTTAACATTTAAGATGCTAACAGAGGCCCTCGTATTTCCCCCCGGGCGTTTCGCAGCTTCTCTAAGCATTCTGTGTCCGACCTTGAGGTGAGTTTGCTGGTGATGCAAAGTCCTGGGAAACTTGCCAACTGTCTAAAATGTTTTTCCACTCTTGAATAAAGGTTTTTCGCTGTAGAAAGATGGACTTCAAATTGCTTTTCTTCGGCTACTTCTTGATGTCTCTGCACCTTAGCAGTGTGTTAAGACATTGCTCCATAACGGCAAACTGCCAGAGGCGGTCGCCGTGGCAACAGGCAGTTCATCCATCTTAAATCTGCTGGTAACAGTGTTTTTCTACGCTGTGGTTGACTGGGTGACCTCAAGGTACCCAGAGCACAAGCCCACATCCTCACTCTGCCACCGCCGTGCTTGACAACTGGCATGACGTGTGTGAACGGATATGTTGTACATGGCTTCTATAATTATGCTGCAATGCTTGGTCAGGGTCAGTTGCGGGCATTTATTATGTCTTTTATCAATTATTGTGATAAGTTTCTTATCATGACAAGAATTTAGATGTATTGTTGTCACAATAAATTCCAATTAATGGTGTTTAAAACCCCTCAAACTCGTCCTTGTTGTCAATATTGATAGCTGTATTGTTTTCTCCACCATTCGTTCACTGAAAGCATCATTAAACACCAATGAGTGTAAAAATACAGATACCTTGTGCAGCAGTTTAATGGTAAAAATCAAAAGCGTATTACAAATGGGAATGTTTTTCAAGAGAAGCATTTGTGTTTCTGAGGCTGTAATTGTGGTTCGCTTCTGGTGTGAATACCAACTACAGGAAATGTGCGTCTTTTTTGGCCCTCACGAGCCACTGTTGCTGGGCATCATGGTAAAAATGAGCCCTTCGGTGTTGCTAATGCTATTGCTGCATGTAGTTATAGCAACAATCTATCAATCAATCAATCTAATTTATCATCCGTTTTCTGCATGTTGCGGGTCAAAACATGCGGATTAAACTTTGCCACCCTGCATTTTGCTGAAATTTTGTAAAACAAGCCTTTAGCATTTCATAACAAACTTTAATATTTAAAATATTGACCAAAGTCTGTGGAGTTAGTTGGTCTTTTTTTTTTTCTTTTTTCTTTTGCTAAGCATTGAACAGTGCTACTTTGGGGTGAATTTGCTTATATTTTTCAACTCCTGGGAAGATTAGCAACATTTTCTGCTTGTAGATCAAACACGTTGGAAACGACTTTGTGACTCTTCCCAGATTGATGGATAACAGCATTTGTGTTCCTTGGATAATTTCTGATGTCTTTCTGCCTTGGCATTGATTTAGAAAAACATTGTATGTTCAGGAGGAGCAAAAAAAAACCCCAAAACTGACTTTGTAGCGGTTGTCGCGCTCATTCATGATCAGTGATCATTGATTTGATTCACAGCACGCTACTGCTACTTTTCCTCCTAGATTCTTGTTCACAACAAGGATGGGATTAGTGGCTTCATCCTCTTTGTTAACATAAATAATGATATTGTGAAATCTGTTTATAACCCAGGTTTGTTTTAAATCATTTTAGACCAGAGCAGATGTGTTGCGTCCTGTCTTTTCACCGCTATTGGGTACAGACGGATGACCGTAAATTATTTGGAATGGGACAGAAAAGAAACAAAAAGGCGTCTTATATCAGTTCAATGAAATCAGAATCCCACACACTGCCAAGCTGGCGAGGAGGAAAAAAACCTTTTCATTCGTTCGTATAGAGTAGGCGTTACTTTTGCAGCTGCTTTATATCCTCCTGCCAAGAGTAGATTAAGCCCATGTTCTTTGAACTGTGAATACTCAAATCCTTTGTTCTCTCTTATTGGAGCTCTGAGCAAAGCCAGAGAGAATTTTGTTAGTGAGACTGTTTCTTTATTTCTTTACTTTTCCCCTCCGCAGTGGAGTGGAGCACCTCGGTCAGCTTCAGACGCGTCCTCGGTACGGCCCAGGTCACAGAAACGAGGAGCCCTTCCTATATCATCCACGGACTGACAGCAGTGAGTTAAACAGCACACACACACACACCGTACTGATAAAAATATGCAGCGACTCTAGAGTTTATCGGTTATATTTCTGCTCATTGAACCCGGTTTCACATGGAGAACGTTTTCCCCACAGCCTCACATTTGCACGATGAGATGAATTAATAACAACGAGAGCTTTCTCGCTCCTTTGTCCTGATTCGCAAGGTTTATGCACGGTGATAATTTGGCACTCCGCTGCTTCTCCCAACACAGGGAACGCACTACTACGTGAGAGCGAGCGCCTACAACGTGAAGGGATGGGGCCCACCTCAGAGCTCGGCTCCGGTCAGCGCCGCCCCCTCCAGTGAGTATGCCGCACTGCAGGACGAGGCCGAAGGAGCGTCAACGCCTCTGTCCTCGGAGCGGTGCTTTTAAAATGTTCGGATTTAGCCGACTTCGAGCTCCGTGTGAAACAAGTGAAGGTTGGCAGATGGCGTGAATTATTAAAACACGGAGAATCAGGGATGTCACTGTGAATCAGTGGGCCTTGTAGCCGCGCTCCTTTGGGTTCATAACCTTTTCCTCCCCTCTCTCCAACCTTATTCCTCTCTTTACTCGCTTTGTCTTTCCAATTTACGCCTCCAGTAACACTGCACAGTCTTATTTCTTTTCCCAAATTGAGTTGAAAAGTTAAAGTGTTTAATAGCGCCAAGCTTTTCATTAGATAAGTTTCATTCGCATCCAACTTACAGTGTAAGTTTAGAATAAAAATAAAAAAAGAAACTTAGAAACTTTCAGAGCATGCAGGTGCTTCGTCATGCAAGCGCTAACGCTTCCTTATCTTTGAGAGAAAAGCGGCACTCAGGACTTGGCAGCAAATGAATTCTTGCGTTTTGAATGATTTCTGCATGAAAGAGACGATTTCTTTTTTTTTCCCCATGCAGGCTGGAGAGAGTGTGTTGGTGTGAAGACGCCGCTCAGGAACCACGAGGGCCTTGTGAGGAAACTGCTGGAAGATGCCAAAGAATCGCAGTACAGAGGGTATTATATAGGTAACAATGGGAACTCAGTCATGCAAATTGTTAAAGCTGGCAAAAATACATAACCGGTAGACTGCCAGGCTTTGCAAAAGTTTTCGTATCCCTTTAATTTTCACAGTTTTTCACGTTAGAACCACAGATGTTATTGTGTTTTATGTGATAGACCATCACAAAGTGGAAAAAGATGCTGTAATGGCCTGAATGCAAAGCATCGTGTGGTGGGAAACTAACACTGCACGTTGGCCTAAACACACCGTTCTCACAGGAACACACGGTGGTGGCAGCGTCATACTGTGGGGAGGTTTTTCGTCAGTAGGAAAGAGGAGAAGCAGGTCAGAGTGGATATGGAGAATAACTTTGGCAAAAACATTATTTTAAAAAATAATGTTTTTAAAAATAGATCTTCCTCAGGTTTGAGGAATGTTTCAGCCTTTTTGACGGCATAATTGCAGTAAATTTTCACACTAAAATGACTCTAAGAAAATGTTTTAGATATTTTTCTGTGCTTTTAGGTTGGGAACGATGTATGACTTCAGAATCAGGTTCGGCTTTAAAGAGCAAAAGCAGAAGTTTTGACTTTGATTTCAAGCAATTCATGTGAATAAATTTACAGAAATAAAATTAGCATTTTACACAAATGTCAACATCCCACTCTTGGAAATGTATCCACTCACTTCCTCGCAAAATTGTTGCCTTTCTTCATTTTAAAATCTAAAAACAGAAATAAAATTATGACTATTTAAATGTGAGAACACTTTTTCTTTAATAGACATTTATCAAAAATGATAACATTTGCTCATGCGACATTTGCGGCTCTAAACAATTTTTATTTAGCCGGACCGAGGGCAATAATGTCTTTTTGGATTATAAAGGCTGCAGCCCCCTGTTGTAGGCAACGATACCGGCTTGCTGCCATGGAGCACACACACATAAAGACATTAGTAATGAACTGTTGCTGCCCATCCTCCAGCTAAGGGTCAACAACATTGGCTCCGATCCATATAACCTGGTTATTTTCTATTTTAACAACCAACACTGGCTGCGTTTGGTCGGCAGCCGACTTCCCGAGGCGCAGCCGTCTCTCGTCCTTTTTAAACCCGTTGTATTTAGCGCAACGTGTCTCAGAAATAACTCAGCGGCTTGATAATCGCCACCCGGCTAAACATCACTTTCCCTCCTCTTGTTATTTTCGACAGACAGCTCGAAGTCGGCGAGTCCCAGCAAGCGCCTGTTGATGTCTCGGGGCATCAAGCAGCTTTTCCACTCTGCCACCAAGTTTGTTCGTCTCCTGCAAAGGTGGGCCCCGTCCCTCTCGCCTGTCCCAGCTTACCTTTAGAGTAACGAGACGCAGCGGTTAAATGGGATGTAATTAGAGCCGTGCAGATTGCACAGGCTAACCCCAAACGCTTGAAAAGAGCAACTGTCACAAAGGGTTTCCCCAGAAAACTTTCTAAGCCCGATGCTCGGGCAGTAATCCAGCCAGCCACCATGTTTTTGAGTTAAAAAATGTTGACAATAAATTTTAAATTGTCACTAAACACGAACTATAAAGTCTTAAAAAAGGCAATAATAAAAAAATAAAAAAATAAACAATGCTCAGCCTGGTGGGGACACAAGTAAAGCCTGGTGGCCCGCCAGGCTTATATTACACTGTGGGAAACCCTGTCACATTAAGGCGTCTGTAGCTCACAAATGGCAGACTATTTAACATCTTATTTCCCCCCCAAAAACAACCAGAAGACCATGCACACACTCACTTTCTAGGTGAAATTACTTTCATTTGTTTCCATTTTCATGTGTCTTAACAATGGTCCTCTACGTTACCAGGGGTGCGTACTTGGCGACTGTTTTCTACCACAAGGACAACATCCTGGTGGCCACTGAGGATCAGATCCCACTGGTAGAGATCCAGTGCTGCTCCACCTCCATCACCCAGGACTTCCTATGGTTCGCCAAGGTGAGCGGATCGTAAACACGGGCGTAAAAAAGACTGAATTCATAACCGGCTCATAACATATGGACATAAGTGTTTATGTTCATGCCCACGATGACTGTAGAAAAATGTGCATGCCATTTTTTTGCAACTTGAATGCCTAAAAAAAACCTGCTTATCCCTCCATCTTCTACTGCAGCTGTCCTACGCATGGCAGCAGGTGCCCTGGCTTCAGCAGGGCCTGTCGTCTGCTCACTCCTCTCCTTCCTCCCTCCTTCAGAACCGGCACAACATCTTAAAAGCTGTTTCTCAGCTGCAGGTAGGAAGCTAAGCCTCTTATTCTCCAGATAAGCGCCGCCATGTTGGCTTAATTGCAATTTTAATTACCTCCTTTACATCTCCTCCTTCCCCCTTTTTCTCCTTGTCGTCTTTTTGCCAAGCTCATCCAATCTACACAAGCACCGAGGCTGTGTTTTAACGCACTAATCCTTGATATCCTCCGTGTTACCTTTTGCTCTTGTGTCTGCTGTCAGTCTTCTCTAGGAACAATGGATTTGGGTCAGGTGTACTACGAACCGCTGAAAGACAGGCAGGGCAATGTGCTAATAGTGACGTTGAGGGAGTTCCCAAATCCTCCATCAAGGTGAGATGGAGTCTTTTCATCTTTTCATCTGTAGGACTCGTGTGCCAAACTGAAGGCACGGGGGCCAAATCCAGCCCGCTATAGGTTGCCATGTGGCCCTCTAGACTTCAAGGACACAAGATTATAACAGTCAAATCAAACCATTTTTGTTATCTGTATACTGCCACATTATATTGATGTGAAAAGATGTAAAATATTATAAAATTTCAAGAAGTACGAATAAAGAGATGAGTTTTTATTGTTTTTTTGTAGCAGTTTTTTATTGGGTCGTTTTATCACTACATTCTTCCTCAATCGGCACTTTGAAGACATTTGCGATCTATATATGGCCCAAAATGAAAAAGTGTTTGACTCTGTAGTGTAGGACATTTGTTGATTTGCAAGATATTTGACTCTGGAACAATGTCTGATTTTATTCTCACTCTGCTTGCCGTACATTTCTGTTGTTCCTGGAAGAAAATGACCGAGTTTTGCTGAAACATCAAAGTTTTGCTCCATTTCTGCACGTTAGCCCTCCTGACCCTCCATTCCACTGGATTCCTCTGGACCGGCTGGAGCGGAACCGCAGCAGAACTCCTCTGCTGCCCGAGCCCACTGCCATGGATACGCTCTTTGAGCAACTGAAGGTGAGTTTGTGTTTGGCCGAAACGGAGACGAACGGTGTTAAATTACTGGAAATCGAACATGTCCTGCTCTCCAGGACAAGCTGTCCTTCCACAGGCACAGCATCCAGTGGGCCCAGCCCGGCCTGTATGTGGGCATCCTAAAACTGTGCAGCTCGGTGGACCAGATCAGGGTCCTGGTGCCGCAGCGGCTGCCAAACCTCCTCTGCCACACGCGGGTCCGACACAATCCCCACGTGACCAGGTAACGCCGTTAACGCCGAGGGACGTGCTGTTAAATGTTCACAGAAAAACAATACTCAGAAGTTACTTAATCACTGTTTTCTTCTTCTTCTTCTTTTGTCACTGGGCCACAGAGAGGAGTGGGCCTGGCTCCAGAGTCATGTTTACACTGCACACGGCGGCAGCGCTCAGAGCCCGCCGAGCGACGAGGACGAGAGCTCGGCAGAGAGCAGCGGAGTGGAGGAGTTCGTCAGGTCTCTGAGAGCCGCAGTCACACATCTCCTGACGAAGCTCAACATCCCCCTCTACAGGGTAAAACCGGACCAAAAAGTTCAGCTGAAAATGACTTTCTTAAAGCCTTACACTGACTTGCAACAGCATTCATTTCTGGTAGACATGCTAAGATTAGCCAGGTGGATGTATGTGTGTATGCATGTTGATGGGGTTTTATGCGATAGACAAAACGGCCAATACTGTATAGAACCAGCTTTTGTTGCAGCAACTTGGGACGTGTCCTTCCAACTTCACACACCGAGAAATTTACTGTATTTTTTTTTTTTTTTTTAATTTCTTACTACAAAACGGATCAAACTCAGTGGGATTGGATGGAGCGCATCTGTAAACATGAAATGTTAAATCTTGCCACAGACTATCAATTGGATTTAAATCTGAACTTTGACTAGGCCATTATAGCTGTAGGAAGATGAACCTTGCTTCAGTCTCATCCAACTCTGATCAAAATGCGTCACCACAGCGTGATACTGTCGCCACCATGTCCTGTGTTAGTTTTCTCTCAAACCTCGTAGGCCTTCACAGAAAATCTGTATTTATATCCACAGCCAATGAACTCTGCAACTTATGTCGCCTTTGAAGCGGAGACAGTTGCATTATACTTATTTAGGGGTAACAGAAAAAGGGGGCTGTAAAGAACATTTTAGATCATTTGCCAAACGGTTAGATCGTCCTGTCACTTCACAATTACACACACATATTGGGGTTCTTGTCTATCCCATTGCAGCAATATATATTTTTAACCCAGGATTCAAAATGCTTCCTGTCTAACTTGACAAATACGGCACATTCCTCCTCTTTGCTTATGCAACCGTGGTTCTCGCAGGCCTACCAGTACGGCGTGTACACGCGGGAGCTGCTACAGTTCGGTGGGAAGGTCTCCATGCTCCTGCTCCTGCCTCCCAGTGAGGACTTCAGCTCCAGTTACTGGCCTCTGGTGGGAACCAAAGAGCCCGGCCTCACCCTGCCCCTGCAGATCTTTGAGCTGGGTAAGAGGGAAAACACACTGGAGCTGTTTTGAATGAGTTAGAGCAGACTAGGTGAGTCGCTTCTTGATTAAAGCTGCTGTGTGTAACTTTTATTTGTAAAAAAATCTATGTTTTTTTCTACATATTTGTTAATATTGACACTGCTTTGTGGCAGTACAGTCTGGGACAGAAACAAAACTGACAACAAATGAAGCTCCTCAGCTTTCCCCCCAATTCCACTATTTGCATCTGCAGAAATGCACCACTTCCAGTCAAAAACAACCAATCGGAGCCGAGAGTTGGATTTTTGCGCTGTCAATCAAACCCAGTGTACTCATTGCTCAATGCGCTAAAGGTGGAGAAACGACTTAATGTTCCAGGAAAACTATTTGCCAGCCATCATCTGTGGCCATGCTAACTAGCCTTAGCATTCATGGCATGATTGACAGCGCTAAGACCCTCCTCCTGGCTCTGATTGGTTGTTCCTGACTGAGTTGTGTATTTCTGCAGATGGCTGTAAAACTACAGGGAGAATCCAGACAAGCTTGATTTTTTTATTTTTTTTTTATTTTCCGCAAAATAGATGTCTCATGTTAAACAGAGTGGAAATGCCACTTTAAGATCAGTTTGTGTTTGCCATATCCAAAAGAACTAAAGAACAGAAATGAAAAATATTTGCAGTAAGCAGACAAAAAAAAAAAGTCAAATTACTCTGGGAAAGAATCTGACTATTTAAGCTTTCAGGTAAATTTAATATCAGATCTTCTGTTTGCTCTGTGACTCATCATCCAGTTCACTTCTGGACCTACGAGCAGGACTTCCTGACTCAGTACTGCCAGGCCTGGGTGAGGCTGGAGCTGGACACTCACCTGGCCCAGCAGGCTCTGCGTGAAGCGCTGGACACCAAGGAGATGCAGGAAGCCCGGGAGCGCCTCAATAACATCACCGACCTTTCTCGTGTACGAGCACAAAAACAACCTTTTCATACTTACAGCTGGATAAAAGCTAAAATTGATTATTGATGAGCATTTACTGAAGGAAACTGACTCCCTGGATGTCGGCCAACCAACTGTAAAATTGATTGAAACGTTTTTCCTGCAGCGTTTGGAGATGGTGTGGAGGGACGCCCGTTGGATAATGGACTGTCTGCAGTGTGTCCGCTCCAAGCAGTGGGTGGGGGCAGTGCCTTTGGGCCTGGTGATGGGTGGAGACCCCCCGCCTTGTCCTGACGGTGAAGAAGAGGAAGACAGCTTGACTGCAAGGTTGAAGTGGCCCAGCCAGATTCAGACACAAAGATTGTTAGCAGGTGATGACGCCACCATGCGTGGTTAGCATGCCTCATTTAATCTTTCTAGCATAGTTTTTAGGATTAAAGATTGAGAATGTTGCACAAGAGTTTGGTCACAGTAAAATGTTCTGTACTAAAGGTCATATTCAAACATCTTTGTCCCTTTGTGGGACTTGCTAAGAAGATCAAATAAAATGTTAGCATGACTAGCATGAACTGGGTTCCACCTGAGATCTAACATGTAAAACATTTCCTCACGCCTTCCCTCTATAATTATATCTTTTTATAAGAAACTTTTAAAAGTTTTTTGCAAAAGAGACCAACACAAAGTTTCTACCAGCTTTGCACATATAGAGAGTCAATTTTTGACCCGTTTTTCTTTGCAAAGTAGCTTGAGGTTGAGAGCGTCTGTTGATAGCTTCACCGTAAAATCCCAACATAATACATTTAAGCTTCAGGTTGTAAAAAGGACAGAATGCGAGGAAGCAGCGTAAGATGAAAACCTTCACATATTTTACGTCTTCAAAAGTCTTCATTGTAGAAATTACTCCCTCTTTTTTTTTTTTTTTTTTTTTTTGAGGCAAACGATTGAAACCTGGGTGAATGTCGAGAAAGCCGTCCTCACTCCTAACCCCTTTTCCGATTCTTTCTTGACTTTTCAGGAAGTTCTTCCAGTGTCCCCATACCGGTTACCGCCGAGGTCTGCGCTCCAGAAAGAATCCCGGTTGTCCGGGAGAATGCTGCGCTCAGGTTGATGGAAGGCGTCGTGAAGGGAGGGTACCCTGTTGACATCAGCTCTCAGTCGACGGCGGACCTGTCCGGCACCGGCCTGCCGGAGGACGGATATGCCAGCGCTTTAATGGACGGTGGACTTAACTCTACTGCTGCGGCGCAACTGGAGGCCACGGCGTTGGACACCATAGACTTCAACCCCAGCATCACGGACGTCATCCGGCCGATGGAGATGGCGGAGCTGGTGGACATCTTGCCAACGCTGAGTCTTATTGAGGACGAGAACCCCTGTGCTCCATCCACGTCGTCTGTAATGGACATCCTGGAGAACTTTGGTCTTGGGATTGGGGAGGAAAACGCCGACTTTGTCCTCGAGATTGACGACAGGAGGGGGTCAAAGGCGAACACTGAGAGCGAGACGCACTGTGCGGGTATTGTCTTAAACAGAGAGGGAGTCACGCCTTCTTGTGCCACTGCAAATGGTTCAGAGAGCGACACGCCATTTTCAGGGCGCGCCTCGCCTCGGGACGATAGACGGATGACGGAGGCTCCAAGTAAGGGAGCATCACTTCCAGTGAGAAACCTGGTGGAGTGGGACAGACCGTCCACCAGTTCATCCTGATATTAAACTTTGTCGCCTTGAAGTTGCTGTGACACTCCAGCACTCAATGAAGAAGTGAAAAATCCCACTTATTCTCTTTTTCAATCACCGTATTTATTCATAGTAGATAGAAACTTGAGTTAGGGCTGGATGATGTGGCTGAAAAACGCATCACGATACGGGCGTCTGATATCAATAATTATTGATTAGTTTTTTGTTTTAAATATCTGAAATGCTCCCAAACTGGTGACCTGACCTTTTCCTGTTTTAGCCACGGTTTTCCATTTTTTAACCATTTTTAAAATTTATTTTTAAGCAGTTATGAGGCACAGTGGCAAAACCTGAAACTGCTGCTGCAAGTTACTCAACAGGTTGTTGCTAGGCGACCAAAGAGTGGGTGAGTTGCTAGGTGACGAACGAGCGAGTGAGTTAGTTGACGCCACCGACCTTGCTTAGCCGGCTGTGAGAGGTGGAGCAACTAAAGCCTCTCCTCTGCCTACATCCCCCAGAATGCTGTGCGGTTCTGGATTGGAGTTCAGTGAAATTATCAGACATTACATCTCTAGACACTGATCACGCGTCTATGTCTATCTATATTGTTATTGGTTGATTGTCCAGCCCTAACTTGAGTACAACTTGTAAGATTTAGTCTCTGTGATATATTGCACCCAGTTTGATGAGTACAACCAGAAAGCTGGACTTGTTTTTGCACATTTCTCAAACTGTCATTTTGCATTTTTCTAGCATGCAAACTTGTGCTCAAAAGGTTCCATTCTGAATATGAAAAAAAAATACAAAACCACACGTTGCTTTGAGGTTGACAAAGTCATTTGGTATCAAGCAATTGTGTTTGCTCTTTTTAAATCGTTAGGGCAACAGGAACTAACCCAGTGACCCTGATAAAAAGTTTACATAACATATTTCATGCCATGTGTTGCACCCTCATGGAACCAGCACCAGTTCTGGCTTTTGCTCCGGGTTCTGCCCTCTGGCTGTGTTGTTGCAGTGGTGCAGGACCTTTTCTTCTAGCGACTCAACCCTGCAGCCTTTTTTACATCAGGCGAAGTTATTTGTGTGTTTTTTGTTTTTTTTTGTTTTTTTGCATGTCAAAATAACTTGTCGGTCTGCCTGACCTTCGACTACTTTCAACTGAATGCCTCATTTTTCACGTTTCATGTCCCTTTTCTGTTTTATACAGTTCAGTTACCTTCTAACACAGATCCTTTGTTAATAAAAGTTTCTCTGTGTTTATGAATCTAGAATAATCAGTGTGTTGTTGGGTGAAACCATGAGTGTCGGAAAAGGTTTTTGTATCATCATGCATATTTTGTCAGTGTATGTAAACCTATGAGCACAACTTCAGTTCTCTAGAGCTGTATGTCAAATGTAAGTAATAACAATAAGCTACAGTAGCAGTCATGACTTAAATATTCCTTGCTCACTACAGGACAAAGCTCTGTTGGTGCTTGTGTGAGCTGTGTACGAACTCGTTCAATTCAGTCGAATAAAAGCATTTCTTTTGCGTTTTACATGTAAGGTTTTGGCATTACAGGTTTGCAGTGTTACTTTTGTTTTTCTGGTATTTTAATGATGATTTATATTCAATAGGAGGATGACGCTCACCAAACAAAACAACGTGTCCGACTCCGAGGGGATATTTCATCCGCCGAGGCTGATCAACCGCATCAATAATGGTTCCAAAGTTGTGTTAGCTATTTATTTTTTTACTACACAGATTCCCAATGAAAGCGTAATATGGGATGCGAGCATCTCTAGTAATTTGAAGTTGACTTAGTGTGGAAGAGGAAAGCTGGTGTGTGAAGAAAAGCGACACCCACTAGATATAGTTGGGGTCATTGATCTTATTTTATCTTATATGACCAGTATCCTGTGAGTAATGTTTGGGACCACCAACATGGTTGGTGTCCTATCTCGACGGTTCCCGGGGAATTCCTACGGTGGGTGTTCAGTGCCTCCTAGTGGTCAAATAAGTGAACTGCAGACCGTCTTCAATTTTTACAAAAGCTGTTTTAAATATCGAATTGCTTTTCGTCGCTTTAATAGGCTTTTGCTTAATTATTATACCATTTTCCACCATCGGTTAGTATTCTCAAATTGTGCGTCAGTGTGGAGATCCGCTCCCCGTTGTTGCATCTGCGCTCTGACGCTAGATGAAAATTTAACCTTTTTTTTTTTTTTTTTCTTTTTTGTCTATCCAGGAGGACGTCTGAGTCACAGGGGGAAAACAGGCAACCTGTCGTTTTTCCTTCACCATCCACTAAGGACTAATAATCACAGTCAAGGCTTTGCTTTGTATTTTTCTGACAGGATGTCATCTGAAAATGCTGCGTCACGCGAAGGTAAGTGTCCTCCTCCATACTGCGCCAGGGCAGCCGCGGAACCTCGCTGTGTCCTACTGGAAGTGTGTTGCGGACAGGCATCTTACAGTTGGATCTATTTACGGAACTTAAAATTAATACAGATTTTAAATCCTTAACCCTTTCAAACGTGATTTCCCCCCTATATTCATAAAAAAACGAAATATTCATATATATATATATATATATGAATATTTCGTTTTTTTATGAATAT
>CAEGAE010049151.1:0-13667 GCA_903067095.1 Girardinus metallicus
TATATATATAATTCCCTTCTCACCCGCAGAGGGTGAGAAGGGAATTTTTTATTTTTTTTATATATATATGAAATGGAGCTTTACACCAAAGCCAAAAGATGCAAGGAAGTGTTAGTAATCACATTATTATTAACATAATTCTTATATTTGTGCTTAGTATATTTGTTATTATCAAGAATAAATGGAGCCAGCTCCATGACAACTGAGTCATCTGCTGACAATGTCTAATATGTTAAAGTCAGTGAAGAAACTTGGGAAATTTCCCCCTTAAATTAGCTATAAGTTACACAATTTCTGAAAGTTGCTGAAGTGAAGAAATGACCAGTAAACTAAGTCTGAATCACAGCATAAAAAACAGATCTGTGTAAGAATCAATTCATCTAAGTTTGAGCAGCAAGTCTTGTTAGTTTTAGACCATGTTTGCATGAAAACAGTGTTTGGTGGGACTGCTTTGTCACTCTGTTGCTGCTTCAGCTCCTCTCTGTTTGTAATCTGCTGTCTGGAAGAGTATTCTTTAAATTGCTCTGACACAACATGTCTCTGTGGTTTGAGAAACCACTGCACTCATTTTACAGTATAGAGAGTGAAGCTCAGCTCTGCTAGAGTGTGCAAGTTTCATATGAAGCACTCATTAGTCAGCTGATTCTCCTTGTCTCTGCTCAGATACCTGAGAATAAAACTAATAATCCAGGGCTGCATCATAACATTATATGAAAGACATAAAATGTTGTGCAGAGTAAAACTCCACAGCCAGATATCAGCTGGAGGTTCATCACAGTGAATTAAACATGGGTCACTGAGAGACGTGAAAGTGCATCAACACAAGTTACAATCGCCCTGCATCAAGTATAATGACACACACTGAAAGGTTACGGTTTCAAGTGTGCGCATATGTGACACAGTGCGGTTTAGTGGCTTTGGGCAGCAGTCTTGATGACTCAACCTGAGAAGAGAAAGCAGTGCTTATTGATTTGGCCCCTTTGTACAGCCAAGTATCACAGTGGAAATATTTGTAGGCAGGAGGAACTCTGTCACCAGCCAACGCTATGCCACATACTCTGTTCATTCTGTTCACTTGGTTGCATTATTGCAAAGGCAAAAGTTGATTACTTGTACAGTTAAAGAGGACAAAGACAAGTCTGGGTTTTCAGAGGATAACACTGAGCGCGTGTTTCCTGTCGGCACTGACATTACTCTCTCTAGCAACATTAGTCATTTATAGGGCCAAAACAATTCATTGGATTAATCCTGATTTATAAGTTAGTGAAATAATCATCAACTAATTAATTAATCGAGCAATTGTTAACTTTAGCATGCAGACTGTAAAACATGACATTTCCTAAAAGTCCCCAGAGCAGTGATAAAGCCAAAACTATACAAAGAACAAATACATGAAGATGGAAAATGTTCTGTCTGAACTCCTAGTGTGACAGTTTCAGCTTCACTTGGTTCAAATTTTGTAAAAAACAAAAAAACAAAACAAGTATTAAGCACCTTTTGCTATCCGATTATTAGTCGGTTGATCCAAATACTAGTGACCAGATCATCCATACACTGTGTTGATGATAAGCCAATCAGAAAGACCTGAGCCTTCACATGTTGATGAGAGCAGAATGTTTTAGCTGCAGGTGTATCCTTTGCTATAAATACTGAAGTCTTCCCTAAAGAAATGTTATGTTACTACATTTTATTTTCTTATTTAAAACAGAATTGAATTATTTGTTTATTTGCATGTGTATTTGCAATATTGTAATAAAAAGAATTCAATTAAAAAACTTGATTACTCAATTCATTATCAGAATAATCAATAGAATAATTACTAAAATAATCATTAGCTGCAGCTGGGTCCTTTACCTGTTTGTGTTTTAGAGACAACATTCAGAATTTTGTATTCTTTTTTTTTTTTTTTTTTGCATTAATTTACTCACAGGAGAGTCAGCCATGTGATGCAGTTATTGGCGATCTGGTGAACAGAATGAAATTATTGTCATGTTTTGTAGTGAATTATAATAATTCACTTCTTATCAAGTCCTGATTGAAAAGGGTTCAGTAATGAGGGTCCTAAATGTGCATTACACCAAACTTTAACATCCCATGTCACAAATTGTTAAATACATTTCAAATAAATGAGATCATCCTCTCTGATTTGTCAAATTAGTCTTCGAGACGTTTTTACTTCATTAGGCTTACATGCATTTTTGTACATTTTAAAATAAACCACTGCTAGTCTTTTATTTAGTTCACAGTTAGAGCTAATCAGCACTTATGCTCCAATCAACAAAGGACACAGTTCCATCTGAAAAGCCCTTACCTCTGCAGTATTTCTGAGCAATCACTGAAGGTGCATCTGGCTGCAAACAAATACCAAGTCTTAGCTCTGCAGTGATCAATATTTATCTCTGGGACTATTGATTTCCACTTGATTAAAATGCTGAACTGTAACAAGTTCAAGGAGAAGAGGTTCTGTGCAACAGCAGTCTGATATTTGGTGGATGAGTCACTTGGTTAGAAATCTAACATTGTCCCCCTAAGCCACAGCCCAGCACACAGACATGTGCTGTTCAGTATGAGGGATCAATTTTACCACCCACACTGGAAATAGCTGATCCAATAATCAATACAATTGTTCAAATCACCAAATCTGTGAGCATCATTCAGCTGTAAAAGTTTGAACTGGGACCTTTTAGAGCCTCATTTAAGCCATTATTACAGACATTGTCAATAACAAGAAAAAGATAGACTTGATGTCAACCCCAAAGGCAAAATATATTGATTTTATTTCCTCCTTAAAACTCTAAAATGAATGTTACATCTTACAAAATATGTAACATTTCAGAGACTGATCTCTTACTGCAGTACACCACTACTGTTAAAGCAACAACAACAGCAACAGCTGAGGAAAGTCAGTTAACTTTATTTATCTGTCAAATATTCTAATGCAATATATCTTCAATGGAATGATTAGTTATGAATATGACCAACTTTGAAGCTCTTAATGGTGCTAAAGGTTCTCATCTGCTGTGGTTCTCATTCAGTCTCAGACCATACATCAGTGACTGATGAGGAAGGTCAGCCTCCTTTCACATCTGCCTCATGGAAGCCAGAGGGACAAACTGCCGATGCAGGCTCCACTTATTTAGAGATGAGAGACGGTGTTGGCTGAAATGACATGTTGGCCAGCGGTCTGCGGCGCGGCTTTCTATAGTACCACGGAGTTCTAGGAAGGCACCATTGATCCACATCGGCGCTCGGGCGTCTTAATGGTTTTAGCTTGTCTGTGGCTGTGCAGCTGCCACACAGCGGACACTGCCTCCAAGAAGGCCTCTCTCCAGCTCCAAACACAACTAAAGGCTCCTTCTTTATCCTGCCGCTGTTTCCTGACCGAGGTCACTCCCCAAATTGCTCCCTGAAACGCTGGCTTCAGAAAAGTTGCCTTTTGCTTGTTTATGGTGTAGACTGGGTACTAAGCCCCGTATCGTAGCTGTTATTTTTAGCTGCCTAATCCTTCAATGGATTTATAGTGACCCAGACTGGCCAGGTTACAAAAATAACCTCACCAACTTCTTGCACTGTGTATCTGGTTTATGTCTATTCTGTCATTACCCTTGGCCTTTACATTTCCATCATGAGGAAAAAAGTCATGCCACAATTATGCGTTCATTGTTATGAAAAGTGATACCTTGAGTAGATGTCAGTGTGATTACAGTTTTAGGGCCGAGATTATTGCGTGGAATCAGTGAGGGCTCCGAGGTGGAGGGATGGAGCAGGACGGCAGAACAGCCAGAGTGTGATGCAGAACGCTGGATTACATTCTGTCGTTAAGCTGTGTCTGATTTGATCTGTCAGACCCTCATTCTGCGTGCTAAGCACTTGCTATGAAGCTAATCTGCAGGTGGTTGGGTCCAAACGTGAAAACACACACCGACTGCATGGACCACTCAGGTTTTTAACTCATACAAACCACGAAGAGAGAAGACCCAAAGCTTTAGCTTCTTAATGGCTTCAAAGTATCAAACTGAGAAGCAGCAACCATTCTTAATCAATTGCTGTATTTATTCTCTTTCCTCAGGAAACCAAATTATTATATATATAATACATATAATACATATAGTATATTATATGTATGTGCAGACCATACATCCGTGTATGGGTGATAGTGCTGAGTGATGGGTTTAAGTGAGAGGAAATAATAACAAGCTGTAGGCGAGGCCGGGGCTTTACTTAAGGCTCTCGATAAACTCAAGAGCTTTCGACAAGTTGACCAGGTTACCGGTCTAATCCTCATTAATGCTGGGAGCCTGGCTTTAAGTAAACAAGCATCTTCCAAGAAACCAAGAGTGAAAATACAGCTGGTTTCATGGAATCTTTTCACCTTAAGTGATTACAACATGAAATGTTAGCGATGCTTACAAAACATTTAGCATTCAAACACTGGATTAACAAGCTACTCTGCTAAATGTTATCTATAGTTGTAATGTGATCATTTGATTGGCCATGGATATCTGTCATGTCTTCAATTTGAGATCGTATTTCTTTTTCCAAAAAAAAAAAAAAAAGACTTCTCGACAAGCTAAAGTTCTCTCTAAAAGTTTTGTTTTTGTTTCGGTTGGTTCATGTAAATCCGGTGGTGGTTGAAGATGACTCTGCACAAAACACAACAAGAAAAAAAAGGTGTAATTATAAAACACTGGCACTG
The DNA here is from genome assembly GCA_903067095.1 of Girardinus metallicus. NCBI lineage: Eukaryota > Metazoa > Chordata > Actinopteri > Cyprinodontiformes > Poeciliidae > Girardinus > Girardinus metallicus. The sequence goes on from CAEGAE010049151.1 coordinate 4,697, forward strand.
TCTTCACTCCTTTGACTTTTTGTTAACCACATTAGGACTACTTTTTAGGCTTGGGATGTTTTGGCTTTATTTTATGCCCTTTAGTCTGGATCTGTTATTGCTGTAGCAAAAGGTTATCAGAAAGGTCCAATAGGGACATGAGTTCAACAATATGAGGAAAATAAGTTCCTCAATATAGTAACAGGACAAGAAGGAAAAGGGAACAGCTATGGAAGAGTTCAAACAGGAGGATAGTCAGATGTGATTTTCATAGAAATATCTGACTCTGCCTGATCTTTGACCTAGCACTGGTCACTCAGTTTGCCACTGTTTCTGATGACTTAACATTGATTCAAGAGATTTTTGGCAAACAAAAAATGTTGTCAAAGATGGCAGATCAAGTTAACAAACCTCTAATGACAAAAACCCATGGGAAGCAAGACCTGGTGTGAGACTCAGTGAACAAAGCTGGTTTGTATCACAGCTTCATCCTCAAAAGGTCAGATAACAGCTTTGTTTTTGTCATTCCTTTTCCCCATCAATGCACATTGTATTCTGACTGTGTAATGGTATTTCTTACAAGCTGACTTATTCTGAGATCTTTCACATCCTGTGTTATTATCACAATCTTTTGTTTCAACAGTTGTTGAGCTCATCTCAAGCGCTTTGCAAGGAGGCGACAAGAGGTGGGAGTGCTGACTGCTGAGGGTGGAGGCTGGTGAAGGGTGTTAGGTGCTCAGAAATGAACAGGGCAAGTGTAAACGCTGCAGAGAGCACTCACACAGATGCACGCACGCACACACACACGCACACATACATCAACAGGAATGCATGGCAGCAGTTTAGAGGAGACCTGCTAGGGAATATTAGACAGCCAAAACTGATGCAGTGTAAAGATCTAGGAGACTGAAGTGTTATGAAATGACAAGTTGTATGCTTTGTAATTAAAAAGACATTATTTTATTGACTTTTTTTAAAAAATGTAACTTGGTTTTTCCCAGCTAAAATCCCCTCCTCATTTACAAGTGGAGCAAGACAAACACAGTAACAATGCTCACTATTTCCCTGGTCACTGACTTCTCTTTCAATAAGACATCTATCTAAACTTGATTATAGTACAAGCTGGAAATTAAACCATATTTCCAGAGTTGATCCAGCTTACATTATCCTTAATGGTAAATGGACTGAACTTATGTAGCACTTTTTCTGTTCATTTTTGACCACTCAAAGCACTTTACACTAGAGTCACAAACATTCACACATTCATACACTGATATGCAGATCGGTGCCCAAGGGCACATCGACATGCGGCAGGAGGAAGCTGGAATTGAACCTACAACCTTCCGATCACAAGACAACTACTCTTCCCACAGAGCCACAGTTGCCCTCATAAATAATAAAATACACTTATGTTTATGGCTGAGACATGATAAAAATTCAGAAAAAATTCCAGATAATAATACTGTGGCAGGGCAATTTATTTCTACAAATTCATCTACGGATCAGTGGTGAAGTTACACAGTAAAAAATGAACTGCAATATTTTGGTTTATTTATCATGTCATAAAGAAAATATGTGGGTGTTGCACATCCTATGTTTTTAACTAACATGTAGGGAGGAAAGAATTGATGATAATAATATAAAACACATTACTTGAGCAACAACTAATAGGTTTATATAGCGATCCGCAAAACCCAGCTTATATTTTGAAATTCTACTTCTCTTATTGGCAGGATAATTTGCATATTGGCTGAATATTTAGCTTGGATCTAATATCTAGTCATGAGCTAAATATTTACGTAGCAACCTAACAATTTAGTTAGCAAGCTGAATATTTGGGTCTAAGATAAATATTTAATCTGGAAAATAAATATTTAATTTGAAAATTAAATGTTTAGTTTGGGAAAGAAAAATTTAGTTAGAAAAATAAATAATTTGAAGATAAATATTTAGTTTACATATTTAGATTGAAAACAAAATATGTAAAATATTTAGCTCAAACTTAACCATTTGTTTGGTAACTAAATATTTAGCTTCCTATCTAAATATTTAATTTGAAAGCTAAATATTTATTCTATGTATTAAACTATGTATTTTGCTTATGAATTAAATATTTATTTTGGAATAATATGGTGAAAATAAGACAGAAAAATGAGCACTCCCATTTTTTCTCTATTACTGATTAAATAAACCATATTGCTATATATGTCATATTTATTATGTAGGCATATTTAAGAGGCGTCCGAAGACACTATCACACAAAAACTAAGACATCTTTTTAATATTTGTTCCAGGGGACTGAATGTCTCATTCAGCAAGTTGTTCAAATTTATAAGTAGGACTGAAAACTTTCAGCTCACATTACATTCATACCACCTCGTAATTTTGTCTTCACTGTACTGTGACAGTTTTTGTATTTGCTCCTAAGGAAATCCTCATTATTACTGATTCCAGGAATACGTCTTTTGTGACTTTTTTGACCCAAAAGGTTTGGGACATCATGAGGTTCAGCAGAAACCTGTTAATGAAGTATCCACTGAAATGGGCTGAGCTGGAAAACACCTAAAACAGGATCCAGGTTTATTTTCCAGGACTATTAATTCTTTCAGTAAACAAACATTTCTTATACTTTGCCTGTAAAAAAAAAACTCTTCTTAAAATTCAAGTTGAATAATATTTACCAAAATGAACCTTGTAGTGTTCCTGCAATAACAACAATATTACAACTAAATTACATTAAATTGAGATAAAACTGAACCATAAAGGTCCACTGGGTTCTGTAGGAAAAAAGGCTAAAGCTGCAGAACAAGGGAAGCAGAAGCTGCTTTACTGTCCACTGGTCTGCTAGATGAAGCATGTTGATTTCAGAAGTCTAATAATATTCTAACAGTCGGTGTCGGGCTGAGCTGACCGGTGTGGTGGTTGTGCGTTAGGTTCTGTCCAGACAGATGTAGGAAGCTGCAGACATCCACATACAGAAACAGACAGGACTGCAGTAAAGTCTGAAACTTTTTTTAACCAGAGCCTCTGAGTCATCATATGAAGAACGCAGCCAGGAATGAGTCAGAAAATGTTCCACAAACATAATAGTGTATTTCAGAGCTGCATCAATGACTTTTATGGACTGTTTGTTTCTTCGTGATATAATAAATAAGTTGCTGTCCAATTTACTTCCGCTTTAATTAAAACTATCACAGCCAAATGACAATTCCAATAACACGAATATTCCAAGAAGGCAGCACGACATTCTGACATGAACCAGCTCCTTCTGGTCCTTATGTGACTGTCTCTCTACTCTAAGCTAAAGCATTGTCTACCAGTGAAACACCATTCTCCAGGGAAACATCAGGAACATATGCACAGGCTCTCTGCTCCCGTCTTTTACAACCCAACAACACAAATGAATTAGCTTTGCATATAAAAGAAACAAGTACTGTTAAGAGGTAAGAGCTGAAGGGCTCAGTGGAGCGGGATCACATCAAATTCCAGCAGGTGGGAATCCTGGCCTTGTTGGAGGGAGTGAACGGAGCGGTGAGGCGGGACAGAAGAAGTTTTAGTTCAGACACACAGTCAGGTGCATCTGTGATCCAGTTCTAACAAGACATGTCTTATTACTGGTTGAAAGATAAATATGATTGGGATAGGTTTTCCTCAGCTCAGAGACCCAGCATGACTTCTATGAGTTCTATGAAATCTTACACTGTTGTCTAGTTAAATAAAGTAATGAGTCCAAAGTATGCACAAGAAATATGACATAACTCTTTCTTAGTACATTGATTTGATTATGATATTTTAGCCTTCCAGATGACTGACTCGTCTGTTGGTGGATAGCAGGTCTCGACAACAATAGGAAAAGCCTAAATTCAGAAAAATGTCCCATTTCAACAATGAATCTTTAACAATAACAGAAAGTGACAGTTGTTTTGTTTTCCCTCAAAACACTTGCCTGTGAACAGATGACACATGATAAATTACCACATCACAGCCGTTCTCACAAACACAGAAAATGCAAGATGACAGGACTCAGGAGAATGTCAACTGATTAAAGACATGGAGGAAAATATGTTAAATCTTTCTCCCAGACCCGAGAGGCATCGTCACATGATCCGCAAATGAAGCTTGTCATTGCAGTCAGGATACTTAAAACAGCTGACTTTCCCCTTCTCCTGTGGTTCAGTACTCTGAGTCAGGATCTGCAGATCCATTGTTCAGAAAACCTGAGAGTTCAGTTCATGTAGATGAGGTGAGGATTCCTGACGCTTCTGTCTGCTTTGCTGCTGCATGAACCACCAGGAGACTATGAGCTTAAAGCACATTTAGCACTGTTAGCATAAAAATATAAAGAATGACAACGTGCTTGCATGGAATCTGCTGCATTACTGATGTTATTTTCGAAGACAGATAAGACACACCAGAAAATCCTTTATGTTTTATAAATAAACACTCAATGCATGTTAAATTTACTGTGCTTGTCTATTCTGGAGCACAGAGCACATAATAAAAGGTAACACTCAGAAAACATTGTGTATGTAACCTAGGGAGACATTTTAATAAACCATGGTGACCCCAGGACAGCGCTAGTGCTAGCAGCTTAGCTCAGGGAAAGAATTTCATCATAAACTGTAAGACAAAATATCACCACAGGGTGTTTGACTGATGGACAGAACCAGAAGAAAGCAGAATGTGTTCTGACATTTAGAAAACACAAATACTGTAAATATTCCTGACTGAACCTAAACAGGAAACTTTTAGTCTGATTTGGTGTCAAACTGTGAGGGGAAAACAAGGCTGAGTAGTGTATGTACACATCTGGCTTCAGGCTGATGATTCACAGGAAGGACTACCTGCTGCTCGCATAAACCGCCTCAACACTGAACAAAAAGCTGGGATGAGACAAATGAAGTAAATTAGAGAGAGTTTGTGGGTGCCAATATATCACCATTAAAACTTCTTTCATCAAACCAACCACACTGGCCTGGTCTCATCACCCCCCCCCCCTCCCAAACCCTTGATAGGACAGCTACGCAGGGCACCCCTTTCACTAGAGGCAGGAGGCTGTAGAGAGTCATCAATGAATCCTTTCTCCTAAGGGAGCTGCTGTTTACTGAGGACAGAGGAGGCTGGAAAGCAGCACAGTGGGCCCCTGCGCCTCGTATTGATGTCATACTGCTAGTCTCCACATTATCTGAGCTATTGATTAGTCTGATCTCACTCTGGAGCACTGAACAGCAACAACAAATGCCACTAGCTCTCATTTTCCCCTCTGCTTTTCCACCTCATCTCAATGACACCTACACTGTTTTTTCCCTGAATCCTCTGCATCATCTATTCAGTTTGCTGTTCAGAACTAGATCTGCACAGCCCAGATTCTGAATTGTGGACCTGTGCAATCATATAGAACAAACAGAACCTTCTTCCTGCAGCCTGGGGAAACGGGTTCTCACTAAGATGAGTCAGTAGCTGCTTGTCTGTGCAGCAATATGTTCAATGGACACATAGGAAACCACTCAGTGAGAATACTAATTACTATGACACAAGAACTGCACTGATTCACTGTATGAGCAGACAAGAAGTTCTGCAACAAAGTTTTTGTCCTCACCTCCCTCCCAAAATAAAAGAAAAAAGTGGATAGCGATGCTTCACGTTAAAGGAGAACTAATTACTCAGAGAATCAAGAGCTGCAAGGAGATTTACAGTAAGTGGAAAAATTGAATCACCAACAGTACATTTCACCCCCCTCCCCTCCACCCCCTGAAAAAGAGAAAAATCAGGGGAAATGTAGGCTAACCTTACTACCACTCATTGTTTCCACGTAGGAAAAAGAGCAGTGGTTTGAACTTATCAACGGTATTATATTCCTAACTGCCAAATATCTGCCTCTGCTGTGGAGGGAAGTGGGCAAAAGGCTTTTTTTATCGAATGCGTCATGCTTAACTGTTTAACACTGAGCAAACAACGAAGAATAAATAATTGTCATTGCTGCATGTAACAAAATACATACTGTTTTAGTTTCTTAAATGAGCTCTGGATCACTTAAGAAACCAGAGCTCATGATAATTAGTTTATTCAAAACCAATTAGCATATATATATTATTATTGTGTCCTAAAATTTGAACTATTTGAAGCATAAATATTTCTGCAAACATAATTTAGTTTAAAACATAAAATCTTAAAAAAAGAAAGAATATGTAGGATATCAGAACTCTGACCAATGATCGGTAATATGTGCACAACTTTTCAAAATATATCAAGAGTTTGAAATACTAGCAGAACCTATTTTATATTCTAATTTATATCTACAGTCATATTCAATAAATTAAGGCATTATTCAAAACTAATTATCATGTATTTCACTAACTAAACATACGCTGATTAATTCCACACAGACTGTTTTTGAGCCTTTTTTTATTATGATGAATTTCTTCTTACAGCAACAAAAACACAACATTTAATCAGATCAATAAAAAAAGATGCCTAACACAAAAATGTGCTATGAATAAAATTTATATTTAATATTTGCAAAATGTTATTATGTTCCAAGAGGTACATTTACACTAGAGCCAGCAAACCTTACAGAAAACTAAACAAAAAATCTTATGGGGCAGTATAAAAAAACCTCTAAAATCATGAAGCGGACTGAAGCCAAAGGTGTTTTTCTCCGAGTCAGATGATCCTCTATGATCTTGAACAAGAACTCACTAACCATGACTGAAGGCATTCTGCTGTTTCATCAGTCTGCTGGGCAGAGGTTGTGTCCATTATGTTGATCAGCTTTTTCTTCCTGCAGTCAGTCAACGCCGACTGAGAGGCTTAAAGCTGTACTCAGCACACAGTCAGCTTTTGACATCGATTTGCTTCTGATCACTGGCTATCAGATGAACAACATCTTTTTTCTAGATCCTACTCATGTAGAATCCAGGTAATAGGCAGGAGATGGATGAACTCAGACTGTGGAGCTCAGTCTGGTGTGTGTCACAGGTACACGGCTCTCTGCGCTGGCCCTCTGCCGGAGCAGCTCGTGTTGCCGTTCTCTGACATCAGCAGGGCCCACTCACCTCGGCCTATCTAGGGTTTCAAGTGAAGCTAGGTATAGTAGGAGGGAGATTGGGCCTCTGATATCTGGTGGGCTACAGTATCTCCTGGAGCTAAAAATAAACCCCAAGATGTGTGGGTAGGGAAGCCCGTGGAGGGGCAGTAAAGGTTTACACCGGATGGAAAAACCCATTTGCACTATCTCTAAACTGCCTGGTGAAATAACAGACCTCAGTGTGTGCAAGCACACCTCGCATGTTGATAGTTCTCTTCAACAATGCCCTGGGTAGTTTTCTTTTAAACCAAACCTGTAGGCAAAGTGCAGGATGAGGATTTTTAGGTGTTAAATGCTAGGATGAGATTTTCCACATCAAGCAGTCATAGAGCCAAAAAAGCAGGGGTGGCTTGTCTCCTTAAATACACACCTGGTTAATTATTCCCAGCCCAGGGGGTCTGCGGTCTAGCATGGGAGCGGTGTGTAAGAACCTGTCTATCCTGATTTTATCTGTCAGGATTTCGTTATTGCAGGCGCACAGTCAAAGACAGATGCGTCATCAGATTTTTTTTTTCTGGTTTCTAGGAATTATGGGGAGGAAAAGGGTCACAGAGCAGTTAAACTGTCAAACGTGGCTGAGGGAGCGGCAGGGTGAACAAGGCCTCAGCTCGGTTTGTGAGGCTAGCTGCAAACAGATGTCAAACAGGAACTTGTGTGTTTAACGTCTCCTCTGCAACAAGCTTCCTGAAGACACAAACTGCTTCCACTGGGGCCGTCCTGCAAAATGCTGCCTCATACTTCACCTCGGCCAGCCTGTGACCTACTTTCTGCTTGGAAGTGGAGACGCAAAACAAGCAGGACAAAAAACAAAAACACCAAAACCCCTAAATGAGCTCTGACTTTCTGGTTAATTTGAGCTAAAGCATGCAACATTCACATATAATAAACAGTGCTGTTAAACAATTAAAAAAATTCTATCAGATTAATCACACTCTGGTGCTCTGATTAACCACAACTAATCACTATGCCTAACTTTGTAAGCTTGAAATAGAAATATGCATACAGCTGAGTTTCTTGCAGGAATGGAGCCCTGGGCAAACCCCTCCTGCCGCACTTCCACCAATTAAATGCAAAAAATTATCTTTCTCCTTGTACTCAATGCAATTAGGAGAAACTTGATCCGGGGGCAACTGACAGATAAGATATATTTATTTTACTTTATTTTATTTAAATTTTTAGTTCACTTCCTGACACTTTCTGATACCACTTTGAGCAACTGCCCATAAAGCCAATATAAACAACCGTCACATTATGCACGTTTTCAAACAAAAAAAAAAAAAATATTTTATTATCTCAATCCAAACATGTCTGAAGAGTCTCAGTTTTCCAGGTTTTTATATTCAGGAAGTCTTTAAGGAAGGAATTTTGTTTTAAACATTGATTTAAAAATGTCCCTCTCCATTCATTTCCGGTTGAACTTGTGCAAAGAGGTGACAGTTGCTTCAGCCAAGCGACCAGAATAATTTGTGCATAAGAAATTTTGAGCTTGAACACAAAGATGTTCACACCTGGGCTGGCAACGTAACACAAAAAAGTAGAAAATCAGCTTTTGTTGCTGTCTGTTGTCATGGAAACTTTTTTGTCTTTCACTGCTGTTCGTCACACTCCATGTATAAAGTCCACAACACACTGCTGTGAACTAGGGAAACCTCCTGGAAGACAGGCTTTTAGGTCAAAATAGGTAGCTCAATTAATCTGTGTTATCCAATATTGACACTTTAACATTTTTAGATTCATTGAGTTCACGCATCAACATTGACAGCTCTAATAATAAATAAATGTGGTTAGTTAATATTGAATTTTATATCACATCCAAACAACTTATATTAAATTAAAGGCACAATGCACAAGAGAAAGGCACCATATATATATATATATATATATATATATATATATATATATATA
>CAEGAE010049161.1:0-60181 GCA_903067095.1 Girardinus metallicus
GTTATGTGCTCTATCTTCCTGGTTTTAGTGAGAACGCGAGCAGCAGCGTTCTGGATCAGCTGCAGCTGTTTGATTGATTTGTTGAACAGACCTGTGAAGACGCTGTTGCAGTAATCGATGCGGCTAAAGATAAACGCATGGATGAGTTTCTCTAGATCTGGCTGAGACATAAGTCCTCTAATCCTGGAGATGTTCTTCAGGTGATAGAAGGCTGACTTTATAACTGTCTTTATGTAGCTCTGAAGGTTTAAGTCAGAGTCCATTACTACTCCGGGCTTCGGGCCTGATCGCTAGGTTTTAGTTGTAATGACTGAAGCTGTAAAATATACTATATTTCCAAATGTAGCTGCTTCTTTGTCTTTATGCACATTCATTTTGAGCAACTTCCCATAATCAGCCAACTATAATACCTGCAACTCTTTAGGGAAGGTTTGCACAATATTTAGGAGAGTGTTTCCTATGAATTTTTTATTCGTTTTTGTAAAGGCATTGTTGTTTGAGATGAGCTTTTGTCTTTGACCTAATAGGTCATACTGAAAAACTGCTTATTAAGCTTTTCAAATATAAATAGGTCTGTTCAGATAAAGGATGTTGGTTTTCGTTTGTGACATGTAAATAAAGATAAATAAACATGTTAATATAATCAACTCTGCCCACATAGTACAAGCAACTAAAATTAATCAGTTTTATTTAACTAAACTAACTAAACTTTATTTAACTAAAGCTAACCCTTGAGAAGGTAAAATTCACTCAGATTGCCTTTTGAAAAACACTATTAGTAAACTTATTTCATATCCACAATTAATTTGAAGCTTTTTTCTTTTGTCAAATACGGTAAAAAATATTTTAAGAATCTTTTGGTAGCTTTCACATCGTACTTAATTTTAACTTCTTACTGGAGTTTTCCACATTTATGTTATTACAATTTTTTATTTAACAATGCCATTTAAGTGTCCCACCAACGATCAAGCATGTACAAACTGAAGTGCAATATGTGCACATTTTGAACTGAAACATTAAGCTAACTTACAATTTTATATGAATTTGATTGGCTGATGGGGTTTATTGAGAAAATGTATGACACATTTGGGGCAAAGAGGAAGTACACACTTCATACAGCTTTAAAATAATAGGATTAGTAAATCTAATTGGACAGTCCAGAGTAGATTGGCGTAATAAGTGGGGTTACCATATAATGATTAAGGCTCTCCATGAATGTTTGTATTGTACATAACAGGCAAACAATGGCAAACAGTATAAGGACATGCAATTGGTGACTGGAAACTTTCCTATGACCAACATGTACAGATAGTTAGCAACGAACCTGCTTTGTGCTTGTCGTCATACACAAAGTTTCGAACAGTTCTAATGTTGACCTATGTTTGGCACTGGGTGAAATGTCAAAGCAGGTCACCCTAAGGGTAAAATCAATGAACCAAACAAACATCTCAGCAATTCTTCCAATGACTGGAGCAATGTGTGACTAAAAACCTAAATGTCAGCCCCAGTAGGAAAAGTCAAGAGGTGATTCAAACCAGGTTACTTAGAATTAGTGTTAAACTTCATAGTAATCCTGTGAGAATTTGAGTTCTCTGTGTGTTTATTATAGGTTTTCTGTGTTTATTTAGATCGGTGTTCCTGTGAGTCTCTGTGTTGGTCTGTCTGCTTCTTGATTGTTCCCAGGCGTGTCTTGTTCCCTGGTTACCCTCTGTGTATGTAAGGTCACCGGTTGTCTCTGTCTCTTGTTGGATCCTTGTCTGGTTTGTTCTGGTGTTGTCTTGTGTGTCATCCTCACAGTAGAACTGTATAGTCTTGTGTCAGCGTCAGCGCTCGTTTGCAGTCTTTATTTAGAACAGTTGCTACCAGTGCTGAGTCTTGCTTTTCGCTCTCCCGTGCTGCCTGCTTCTTGGACTGTTCTGAGCTGTCAATTTATCATTAAAACCATCTTTCACCTCTCAACCTGGGTCCAGCCTGTGTTCTCCCTCACCACCCACACCTCATTTCATGACAAATCTATCCAATGCTATTCAAAACTTACAGATTTGAAGTAGCTAAGAAGAAATTGTGAAAATTTGGTACCCCTGCAGAATGTTCAAAATGGTTATATTTCTCTGAATGTGACTGCAGTCTAAAGATAGATAACTTTAAACTGCAGCATCATATAGGTGGAGGTGAAGGCCATAGTCCAAGAGCACATATTCATTAATAATTAATACATGATTCTCACATAAAATATTCTATATAAGCTACTTTCATAGTACTGAATAATCTAAAACTTTATTTTCTCACAGTCATCAAGAGATCAGCACAAAATACCTCTCTGTGTAGGTTCATTCACAAAACATGAGGTGGCTGCATTTTCACAGCAAGCAGAGCTTGATCACTAGAAAGACATCGACACACACACACACACGCACACACGCCTGCCACCTATACCGACTACATTAAATGTGGGCTGACAGGTGACTGCAAGATGTGCAGTCTCAGGAGACACAACAAAGCACTTTCTCTGTTCGTGTGCTTAATCAGGATGTGTGTATATTCGGGGTCACATGTCTGTGTGTTTGTGTGTTGCATAAGGGAAATACAGCATTGCCACTCTGGCCATAAGTATGAAGAGAATCCTAAATGGTAGATATAAAACTTTTATTGTGCCTAGTGAGTTGTCAAAATGCGTTGTGGTTATAGATTGATATTTAATGCAATTAATCTCTTTGGTAACAAAATGCACAAATTACTTTATTTTATCTTGGTTTCAATCGGGACTCTCTCCTATTGCATATTTGTAAGAAATTGCGATGGGCGATTATTACTGTGGTTTATTTATTGTGATAACCATAAAAGTGATGATAAAACTGATTCAAAAATTACTATAACATTCAGGACTCACAAACACAAATATTGCTTTAAGAATGAAACCATTCATTAAATAGCTGAGTACTAGTTAATTTAATATCTTGCTGTTTGAACACAAAAATAGTTCAAAAGGCATGCAACCAGCCCAGCCAACTTTTGAGTTTGGAAACATCATAAAGCAAAGCTTTAGTGTTAAACGAACTGTTACTTTTATTACAGGGATACTTTTTACAATAATGACGTATATTGTGGTAATTTCCCATTCATTTCTAACTAGAAATAATTTTGGAATTATCAATCAAGAATGGTTAGTTTGACAGTCAAAACCCCAACATTAGGACCGAATAACAATAACTGCTCTCTGGACGGGTAAAATATGCTTTTTTTGTGTGTGGAGGTTTTTCTAAGAAGGAGCATTTTATATGTTGGTTATAAAAAACATTTTTGGTGCATTTTAGGATTGATCAGAAAGACAGAATGTTGACAGAAAAATAAAAAAAAAAGTAAAGCCCAGCATTGTAATCCATATAAATAGGCAAAAGTGGGGAAAAAAAAAACAAAAACAAACAAAATACTCAATCATATGCATAGAAAGTATGTATTTTCTTTGATATTAACAGATGTTTATTTTGTTCAAGGTCCCACAACTTTGTACAGCGGGGGATGATTTATTGTTCAGAAAAGTTGGGCGGGGGGAAGGGGTTGCAATGAGAAAAAGATTTAAAATATCTGAGTCATACTATTGAAAACTGAGGAGTTCAGAAAAAATTTGCAAAAGACATGAGACTGCAGAAAAATATATATTTTCCACATATCCAGATATAATCAATAATGGTGACAGTGGTCATGCGGTGGCTATCGTGTTCAATTTCCACTCTTTTCACCTCTGTCGTGTCCCTGGGCAAGACACTTCATCTGTGCTGGTGGTCAGTGGGCCTGATGGCGTGGCAGCCTCGCCTCTGTCATTGTCCCCAAGGGCAGCTGTGGCTACGATCCAGTAGCTTGATGATTGCCACTATCAGCATGCATGCTGAGGATGGCAATGAATAGAGGAATGACTGACTGAGGATGAGAGCTGCTTTAAATCACTACAACATGTGATTCAAAGCTGTTTCTGGCTAGTATTTGTTGACAGATTATTTCTATAAGTTTCTGATCGGTTTTTCTGCCCACTGTGAGGCCACTATGTCACTCTGCCATCTTAGAAATGTTATAAAAGTATCTAAAAATGCATCTATGAGGTAATAGGTGAAGTGTCATAAGTTGTCTACGGTATGTTGACTCCTGGGGTAGTGCATGCTGTGTGGGCAGCAAGCCACAGGAAATAAAGGCCTGTCCAAGGCCTCTGTCTAATGTGTGACTCACAAGTGACCCTTAGCTGATCTAGAGCTGAAGAAATAACAAAAAAAAAAGTCTTCTCCTCTGAATATTTGCATTTCTGGGCTGTAGGCTGGCACTGGTTTCCTTTCAGTCAATTCATGACTCTTATTATGTGTGAAGGGTGCTCGTATATGGAAAAAATAGTGGAGGAAGTTCTTGCTAACTGTGAAAAACCTGGCAGTCATTGTTATACTTCATACTGAAACTGTCAGACTTCATTAGCTAAGTAATAATATCAGTAGAATTCACTCAAATTAGAGGGAAACAAAAAGCAGTAAATTATTCAATAAGGCATTTTTGTTGTTGTTTTGGGTTGGTAACTCATGGTACAGTTAACCAGTGCTATTGATTAAAAATACTTTTCAATGTAGAAGCCTTTTGGGTGAAAGGCTAAACATCTTCCAAGTAATAAGCAAAAGTCCAGTTGCTTTCAAATTAAGCACTTAGAGGTTCACCTTTTCAATAAAACCTTGTTGATGAGATGGATATAACAAAAACATTTTTCCCCAGTAGCTGGATACAGTGGGCCACTACCTTTAAATTATTTACTTATCAAAAGTCAAATTACTGTTGCAACATTCACTAATACTGCATTTTGTATGTATTTATATTGTCGTACAGCCTTAGAGAAAAGCATCAACTGCATTCATTAATTTACAAATATTGGGGAGTTCACAGTTTAGACCACCTCTCTTACAAGGCCAGAAATGTTTACTGATGAAAAAGTTACTTTGAAATTTGACTGAGTAGGAAAACTACTCAGTGGAAATTTTTGTGGCTAAAAAGTTTAAATCAAATTAGAAGAAACATTGCATCAAACTTGGTTTGCAATCTTTCTTCCATAATGCCCAGTTTTCTATTTTGTTCTCTTGGTTTTTCTTCTTCAAAAATTCTGCAATGTTTTTTTTTTTTTTTTTTTTTTTAATCAAGCAGAAATATTTTTTTCTGACATGCTCCTTCACTTTCACCTCATCACAGTCCACATGAATTTCAAAACTTGCATTTTTGTTCAAAACTGACCTTTTCAGCACTTTAAATATTCCTATATCTCAGTAAAATTAGTGGCCATTTAAAAAAAGAGTTAGTTTAGTTCAGACTTGTGTACAAAGCTTCTTTTGCACGTTTATAAATTAACTCTATTGCCATACAATGCGTCCAACCATATCTTCCTTTCATTTATCCTTCAGAATACCCATTTATCCAGAGTGATATGAGGACATTAAGAGACATTTTCTAATATACAGAAGAAAAGGCTCTTGGCAATGCTGACTCCCTCAGCAACGCTCATCAGAATGTAAAGTCTATGCTAATAAAGATTTATCATGCAGTACATTTTATAATGTCACTGATGTACTGATATCTGTGAATATCAGAGTGGAGAAAATGTTCATATCAGTCTATTAGTTGTATTCTGTTTCTTTTTTACAGGAAATATTTGCAAATCAAAGCATTAAATCAGAAGTGCAGAAGTTTGAGTCCAATTTTAAGTAGCTGAGAGGCAATACTTTATGAGTAAGATATTAGAGTCACATAGAATTATGCTGTTATTAAAATAACTCAAAATACTCTGAACAATAACTTAGTCTGCTAACTGAGTGCATCAAAGGATTTCATGATTCCAGGTTTGTATCTATGTTGTCTTGGTTACTGTCTTGGTACCGTCGATATTTATTGGCACACCCACTCAGAACAGGTAGAAAGCTTTTTTTTTTTTTCAGCTTTTGGAGAAACAAAATGAAATATGAAAACTGCTGAAGTTCTTGAACTGTGATTTTTGGATCACCGTTGTCCTCACTGTTTGCATGGTGACAGATTAACTTCCTTGCCCAGCCTGGTTTGCCACAGGTTCTTTTGTGTTTTAAAACGCAGATCTTATCTTACTGAACTGCAATCATCTAAATCAGGTGCGTTAAAGTTGGACACATCTAAAACATGCAGGGCAGTGTGCCTTGAGAACCAGGGCTGGGAAACAGTCACAACACAATGAGTATCTTAACCCCTGGACATCAAGAGAATCAAGAGACTGTATCTGACCTCAGAGTGTATGGGTGGATGTTGGGGTGGTATAGGCACTGAAAAGCAGCAGAGAAGCATGCAGGCAGCAGCAGTGATGCACAACACCATGAATAATGCAGAGAGGCAATAAGTTTCCAAATTAGTGAGGAATCTTTGTTCTGTAGCTTTTGTGGGAAATCACTTTATTGCTGTGACTGTTTGTACATCTGTCTTAGGTAAAAGTTATGCTCTTTTGTCTTTTCCATTTTGAAGAGAGGAAAACTTTGTGCCATTTTTATCTAAAATCTAAAGGAACATAACTTTATAAAACTTTTTTAAATACTGTAATTAGTTTAAAAAGTAAATATAAATTAAATAAGTGGGTATATCCCATAATGATTTGATCAAAAACACAAACAGACTGAATTCACTTAAAATTTAAAGGTAGAATTTTTGTAAACATTTTTGGATGGATTATCTTTTACATATCACAGTGTAGTGTAGCCTAGATGGCATGCACTTAATGAGGAAATGTTTTTAAATCCTTTGAGACTTGAGACTTGAAATTTGAGTTGGAGACTGACATTATCTTAAAATTGGAAAAATAAAAATCTGAGTCTCTTTTTTTTTTGTTATTAACAGGTATAACTTGGAGTATTTATCACTTGGCTTTTCTGAGAACCTCAGTTCCCACATTGTGACATTTTGGGGCAGCAGAGATTCCTTGGATTCATCTTGACTCATCCTCCAAAGTCTCTGATCACATAAAGAGGTAAGAACTCAACCTCATATGGACACATACCCAACTCTCTTTACAGCCACAATCAACAAGTTAGCATTTTCACCAAAAATCAAATCAGTTTATCGATTACTCTCAGTACAATATCATGACAGAAATGACGCTTCATATCTCGTCATGCTGGCAGCAATGCGGAATTTGTGCAACACAATTAAAAAGTCAACACCAGCTAAAACCATTTTACTGCATCAAACTAATTCTGCAATTCTGCTCAGACTCACATTTATCTGTCCTGAAGCTCTGAGATGTGATGAATATCTGTCAGAGTGGGAAAAAAGTAACATTTAAAGTGAGAGAAAGAGAAAGAGAGACAGAAAGAATGGCTGCTACCTCCACAGTCGAAATGGCTGTGTGGGTGGATGTACATGTGAGTGCAGGCTGCTGGGAGCTATGAGTGGGAAGCCGGTACTGAGTGGGAAGAGGAGAGCTGCTTTAGTGAGACAATCAGCACCAAGACCCAGTGAAAGGCAGTCACGCTCTCATGGCTTATATGTTTTGTGAACCTGTAGAACGACAGCAGGTATTCAGGTTGGATCGGATTCTTGAAGATTGGCAGCTGAATGAAGATCTGTAGACGTGGGTTTCTTTCTATTATTCACAAAATACAAAACGATGATTCAGGTTATGACAAAGTTTTATTAATAAACAAAACATCATGGTTTACATTTGATACAACATCTTGTGGTCAAGTCAAATGGTAAAACAAATCGTTAAAACAGTCAGATGGACATTTTTTTGTGACAAAAGCAAAAACATCAAGATTGTTCAACTGGCAACATAAATATAGTTGCATGATGTAGAAAGATAACCCTGTGTGTAATTTTTTGGTCACATTTCAACACAAGCTTTTCTGTTTTTACCATTATTTTTTGTGGTATGTAGAGCAAGTGAAGTAGGATGAAAATGATTAATTCATTTTGTTTTATAAATGAAAATATGAAATGATGGCCAGCATTTGTCTTCAGTCCCCATTTGTCAATACTTTGTAGAACCACCTTTTACTGCAGTTACAGCTGCAGGTATTTTGGGATATGTCTTTAGCAGCTTTGCACATCTGCACACTGACATTTTTGTCAATTTTTAAATGCCAAAAAACCTAAGCTTTGTCTGTAAGGAAAATCTTGACACAAATCCCAAAGTATTTTATAGTCTCAAAAAGTTTCCTCTCAGAAATGATCCATTTATTTTTTAAGGAAATCTCACTAGTTTTCACCTTTGGGTGCATTTAGATAGATGTACAGTGTTAGTTTTCCAACACATATAGTGTTTTGCTTGCAAACCAAAAAGTCCCCCAAAATTTGCTCTCTTTTGACCAAAGCACCTTACTTGTCAAACATGACTTATGACTTTCTGACATAAATTTATTTGCCATTGACACCAACCTTAGAAATTGGTAATTTTGCAAGGCAATGTACATTTTGTTACTGCTAAACCATTTGAAATAGTTTTGGTACTTGTCAAGTAAATGTTTAAATTATGTTGAGAATATTTAAAAAGCCAGGTATAACTAAGAAATTACTATTCGTCCTATATTTAGTCTAATAAGATATGAAAGAATTAATTAAGGAAGTAAAGCCAAATGTTGCCATCATGTAATGAAAATTGCAATAGAAGATAAATATGAATGAGAAACAATGCTTAGTGTATGCGTGTGTGTTAATTTCATTCTGGACAAATTGGGTTTAATCTTATGCGGGAAATTTGTTTGAAGAATTTGTTCCATCGGGAAAATATGGTCCAATTCCCTCTAAAGTCTGTCCTTGTTT
Organism: Girardinus metallicus; assembly: GCA_903067095.1. Classification (NCBI taxonomy): domain Eukaryota; kingdom Metazoa; phylum Chordata; class Actinopteri; order Cyprinodontiformes; family Poeciliidae; genus Girardinus; species Girardinus metallicus. The sequence continues at coordinate 8,797 of CAEGAE010049161.1, forward strand.
ACTCTTCCTCATCCTCCCTGTTTGTTTATATTTTGGCAACAATGAACTTAGGTATTAAAATCCTTTTTGGATTTTTTTTTTTTTTGGATTTCGTTAGAGTACTTGAGAATTGATGCATGCAGGGAGAGAACATGTATCTCTATGCAGGAAAAACCCTGTAGGCTGGGATTTGACCTTTTTGCTGCAAGGCAATGGCTGCTAATGCAGCGTGACCGTGCCAACCAGTACTAAATTAGTTTGGTAAATTTTAAACAAAAAGGATATCTCTATATTAGGCATATTGCTGGATTAGATAGATTGCTCAGAGGTGCACTTTATTACTGCTTTAAAAGTTTTACCACTTTATGTCAAAATTCATTTATTTCTTCGATGTAAATTTGCTGAAGCAGCATTTGCATTTTACTTACAGCTGCAGAAAAATATCTGCTCTCACAAGGTGACAGTTGTGAGAAAAGTCTTAAGAGGCTGAGTTGTTTATTCCAGGTAATGTAAAAAATTGTATATTTACCATTTTCACACATTTGGAGAGAGACCAGTTAAGAAGTTACCATGTCAGGATGAAAATTACTGGTTAGCATAAGTCAGTGATAAGCTAATTTTTTTTTTCCAATTATAAAGCAGCCTAGAATTTTAAAAAATATTCTTAAGGAATATTTTTGTCAATCATGACAAGCAATCATATCTTTACCACCCCATGAGGTGAATATTAAATAATTGTAGTTTATACGAATTTTTAAAAAAAGCATTAACCTTTTTGAAACTCTGATTTTAGCTGTCAGACAACATTGAACATTCTCTGATTGTAAAACTTATGCTGAAATCTTTTAGCAAAACCGCTAATATGGCCCATCACCCTAAACAAACCTCATGCTAAAACAAGATGCTGGCGGCGCTGTACTTCAGGCTCTTTATCTTTAGCAGGTATAGGGAGGCTGGTTACAGTTGGTAGAAAGATGCATTGAGCTAAACAAAGGCCTATAATGGAAGAATATTTCTGAGACTGTAAACGCCTGGAAGAGTTTCACCTTCCAGCTGAGCAACATCCATAAACACAACCAGAGCAATAGTAAATTTAGATCAGGGGTGCCAAGGGCCACTGTCCTTTTTACTTCACATTTACTTTGTTAGTCTATCACGGGAGTGCCCAAGTACACTCCTATAGCTATTATCCTGCAACTGTTAGATATATCCCTCTTCAGATACACCTGGATAAAATGACTGAATTTCCTCATTAGCATGTCATTCAGCTCTGCAGAGGCCTGGCAATGAGCCATTTATTTAATCCAGGTGTGTTGGAGAGTTGCAGGATAGAAGCTCTGAAGAACTGGACTAGGATGCTAGGATGGGCTATTGCATGAAATCATATAGGTTTGTGGCTGTCAAAGTGTGAAAATTAAGGAATAAAAGCATTTTTCAAAGGCATTGTAATTTAATATATTCGTGCTAGTTTCTTATAGACACTAAGTGCTCATATACAGTAACAAACCTGAAGCATTCCTTTATAAAATTCACATTTGATGAGTGCATGAGCACATTCACAGTTACACTCCAAGGTACAATAACTTGTATCCCTCGCCTCTCTGACTCCTGCAGCGATAGGGCCCTCAGAAGAGAGCCCTGCAATGCAGCATCTGTGTGACGTGCATGCGCGTGGACACGCAGACACACATGCACAAACACATGCGCACACACATTCAACGAGATGGCGGCATGTAAAGTGCTCAGCTCGTAGGAGGGAGATGAGGCAACGGAGAGCGCGGTTATGAGAGTGCTGAAGCCTGATGAAAGGTGGAGGAGTGAGTAGGCGGAACAAAGGTGGTAGGAGGAGGAGGCAGGTGAGGATGAGGAAGAAATAACAGGTGGGAAGAAGCTCTCTAAGTGCTTGGGAAGAGAAGGAAGCAAGTAAGATTGATGGACATGAAAAATTGATTACTTTATCAGCTCAGTCATTACATTGTCTGGAAAATTGTCTAGCAAGGAATTCTAGCAAGGCTGACAATTTATCAACTTCATCTCTTGATGATGGACACTCTTTTTGTGTCTGTGCTGCACAGACACGACAAAAAATAGTTTCAAAATCCCTGGAAATGAACCGCCAGAAAATTCAGCTTGCATAATAATCCTAAGGGACCCTTTGACAGCTGCATAATGTCACCATTAGAATTAGCTTTAATTATTGCTATAATTATATTGAAGAGATGTTATAAAAGGACAAACAGCATGTGATTAGTCTACTGATAGATTGTTGATCAAAGATAATTTTTTTACATTTTTGTTAAAACGGCAATAGAATACAAACTACATCTGTAACAGTAGCCTTTTCTGTTTGCTTTCTGAAGGATTTTACAGCTTTAGTCATTAAATTAAATTAATATTACTGTTGAACTTCAAGTTTGAAAAGTCGACAGTGTTTTAAACTTTTATTGTTTAACAGTGATCACAAAGGTAGACTTTTTACTTTAGCACTTCAAAAAACATGATTTCTACTTTACTGAGTTACTCAGAGGTGACAAATGCAAACCAAATCAAATATATATATTGTTTTCAGATTCTCCCTCCAAATGGTCTCCCCACTTCTATTTTGAGGCAGTGGGCATAATGAAAAATATGAGTGCATGTTTTGTCTAGACTGCACTTTTAATGGTGTGTCTGCAATATATCTTCTTTTGACAGCAGTTCTGTTGTTTTTGATGGATTGTGCTTCACTGGATAAAACGTGTTCGCAGCTCTTCCTTGTACTGCAGCCCAGGGACTTGATAATATTGGGGCAGCCAATGAGATAATGTCTTTATGGGAATGTGAGGCAATGAAGTTGCACCATATTTCTATGAAAAGCATCTCAGTCAATTAGAATATTATATAAAAGCTAATTTATTTCAGAAATTCAATTAAAAATATTTAATTGATGTATTTTACAGATTGATTAGACATAGTTATATATTTCAAGTGTTTATTACTATTCGTTTTGATGCTTGTACAGTCAATAAAAAAAAAACAAAAATGCAGTGTCTCATTAGAAATTTAATATTACATAATGTTTTTACATGTTGGCCAACAGAAAAATGTGTTCCTATCCTGGACAGTATATGTATTTCATATTTGGATTTAAAGACCTGTATATTATACACAGTGCCTCCAGAAAGTATTCATACCTCTTTCTTGCTATGATGTCTATTCTAACATCCATTTGTATAGTCTTCTTAAAACAATCAACCATTTAAAGATAATGGATTCATAACTATCCATGCCCAGAACTTGCAATAACAGCTACATGTGTTGTTGGATATGTCTCTAAATACTTGGCAAGCCTGTTTAGTTTTTGATGTTTCCCTCCTTGCTTTTTTAAGTAAGTAGCAACTTTTAATGTTAATTTTATTACTGTCATGTATATATGACATGACATAGACCGATTACACTTACCCACTCTCCATTATGGAGAGTGGGTAATTTCACACCGCAATACCGCACACTGTGCAGTATTGCACAGTGTGCGGTGTCTAAAATCACTGCTAGAGAACTTCAGCAAGTTCAACACCTGTCTCTTGTCCAATACTACAAACCCTGAGAGACTATATTGAAATAAATGCCTCAGCCGGTGTTCACTTCATAAGTCTGAATAAGTATTAAAGCAGAAAAAGTAGGGCCCAAATCCACTCATTGGTTCATAAATCATCTCCATTCTTCCCAAGTACAGACAAACCATCTATCTGCATCAACCAACCCATCTGGCCAGGTGCCATTGGCTTTATGCCAGTTACAACTAACCTGCTGTCTATTGGGAAATCTATCACATTAGCATCTTACATAGCCTCAGTCATATAGGAGACTGCATGTTCTCAATCTTGACTTGGTTATTGTGAGGATTTGAGTTTTCTGTGTGTTTATTTTTAGGTTTCTGTGAGTCTCTGTGATGTCCTGTTTCTCTCCCCTTGATTGTTTCCCAGGTGTTTCTCGTTCCCTTGATTGCCCTCTGTGTATTTAAACCCACCTGTTGTCTCTGTCTGTTGTCGGGTCCTTGTCTAGTGTCTATTGTCAATGGTCGTATGTGGTTTGTCTCAGTCGTACTGTGTAGTCCTGAGTCGGCGTGAGCTCTCGTTTCAGTCTTGATGTCTGAGCCATTGTTTTCTGCTCTGCTGTGCTGCCTGTTACTTGGACTGTGTGAGCTGCCCATTTACCATAAATCCATCACTTTTTCATCTACAACCTGGGTCTGCCTGCGTTCTCCCTCACCTCCACACCATTTCATGGCAGTTATATTTTTTCTTTCATGGTTTGTATGATCAATTCTCTACATGTGTCTCCTTTAAACTCACGTTTCAAGTCTTTTTTTATATTACATGTGAATTAAAAATTCAATATAGTTGTAAGATTAATGTCTTTCAGTAATTCAAACCAACAAATGAAACTCAAACTGATGTATTTCAAGTATTAATTTTTTGTTATTGACTATTACAGTTTTCAACTAGTAAAAACCTAGAACATTTTGTATTTGTTAACAATACAAAACAGGGGAGCTCACCTTGCTCCCCTGTTGGTCCACCTGTGGATCAACAGGTGACATACTCCCCTAGATCATCACTGACTGTGGAAGCTCACACTGGAAGTCAAACAATGTGGATTATGTGCCTCTTCACCAATTTCTCCAGACTACGTAATCTTGATTCCAAATTGTATCAACTGAAAAGAGGAATTCGATAAACAGTCCAGTCCTTTTTTATTTGTTTAGGATGAGGCGTCTAACATTGTCTGATTAGTTCAGGAATGGCTTAATAGAAAGCAAGCAACAGTCTAAAATTTGCACTTTGTGAATCTCAACTAAACTTACAAATGGGATTTGTTTGATGAGTCTATGTAATATGAATTTCCCTTTTTGATTATTTATATGCTTTTATTTTTTTTAAATTATAGAGATGCACCTGCACTGAGAAAAAAAAAACCTTCTGTTTTTCTAGTATGAATAAATTACGGGTGTATTGCAGTCTAGTTTTTGTTTGAAGATGATAAGAAAACAATGGTTTTTGTTATGACCAGAATTGTGATGTGCTATACCGGTCTCTGCTGTTTCGTATCAATCTTTGCTTCCTTATGGTTCTCTTACTTTATTACCTAATGTAAACCATATTGTATACAAAATATTTTGTGCAGAGCTCTGCTGATTTTCAGAAAACCAGAACACTGTGCTTTCTCTTCTCCCCCACTCACACTCTTCTCCCCCACTCACACAGTGATCTTAGTGCATCTGGAAATTAGCCAGTGCTCAAAGTGACCTTCATCACCAGACAGACGGCACACATTCAGAGAACCAGAACAGCATCCTAAAGTCTGTATTTTACACCTCTTCCACTCTATGAAGTGCTTTTCAAATGTGGATTTGCCATTGATGCAATGGCAAACAGATAAGACATGGCATACAAGGAACTATGGAGATGACACATGTACTCAACGACAGGAAAATATACACTTTTGTAAAGCTTGTCAGCATGTGCAGAATTTTACAAATCAACTGAGGTTTCATCATTATTGATGTTCTATACCAGCTTGAGTCATCCTGCTCCCCATTATGGAGTGGTAGGAATTTTGGGTATCAACAATTATCAATATAATTCAAAGCTGTTTTACAATAACATAATGGCAACATTTTATGACAGAGATTGCATGAACAGATTGCATGTTATTGAAGAAATCATGGACTTGCACAATCAAAGAAAAGGATACAAAACGGAAGTTCCCACAGTACCCACTAACCCTAACCCCGGAAACGACCCTGGTTGGGAGTTAGGACTTTTTGGATGGACCTCAAACTAAACATGGAGCCTTGCAGTTAGCGAGTCCTCAACATTTCTTTCTAAGTTTAATCTCCACATTTTTTTGTTAACCTCTGCCATTACTGTCTCCATGGAGATAAAGATATAAAACCTTTCAATTACCCTTTTAATGTTCTTGACAAACAATAAATTGAATTGAAATGAATTGAATCAAGCCTTTCAAAAATATAATAAGCAGTAAAATCAGATTATTTCACAGCATTTATTTCCTAAGATACAAATTAAAGAAATCACAACTGCCCAGGATTGTGATTGCTTACATGGTTATTCCTCTCAGGAAACACATCTAGCAGGGTTTAATTATGAATGATTTTTGAATTACTACAAACTTCCAATGAGTTAGAGGAATGTTTAATTCTGTTTCCAAGTTAACCACTGTGAACTTGTCATGAATTATTCCTTCAGATAGTTATAGCAATCCTGATTGTAGCTTTGCTTTTTCTTTCCTCCCCTTTTAAAATCCGTTCCACCTACACATTTTTGCATGGCTCAGAGTGGCAGTATGTTCCTTTAAAGAATATTTGATTTGCGCTGAAAATTAGATATGTTTCTGCAATGGTTTGATTTCACAATTTTTAATGCATTCTAGAAGCTACTGAATGCATTAAATGAGGGAGAAGATATGCGTTTCCAGTTTGCAGCAGCATTTCTGCAATAGGACGAGCCGCTCACAGGCAGGGGATGAAACATACAACAACAACCCAGTAAAGTGAAAAAGTAAAATAAAACTTCAATTACATTTATTTCTTAGTTGTAAAGGCATTAAAATAAATGTCTTACAACTAAAGTTTGGATTTTTATTTTTTTATTTTTGCACTTTGTGGGGAGATTATGCTCACAAAGTGCACAACATCAACTTGGTGCTTAAGACTTTATACTATTATAGAGACACATTCTGGACAAAACATTGTTACTTTGTTGAATTAGTTCAGGCCTGTAAAACGAATGACTTTCCAACTTTCCCCATTTGTACATTCCCTTACTAGCAAAAATACTCTTAAGCTTCTCTAGTTTATTTAATTTCTTCCAAAAGGGTTTTCTCCTCTCGTTGATTATTTGCTTTTTAGAAAGCGTCAGTTCCAGTGTACTATGTTTACAATTATACAATTTATAAAGGAATAAACAATATTTTATTTTTATTTACACTGTAAATTATTACAAAAAAAAACTTTACTTTTACTCTTTTCATAGCTACCAGCACCATTGTCTTCTTTACCGGTTGCCGTTACATTCTGCTAGGTAATCTATGTGAGTAGACGATAATCAGGAGTATGGTTTGTACTGTGAATTCAGTGAGTAGTGCTCACTGTAGCATCGCCTTGCGTTCAGGCTGCAGTTATTGACTCCTGTTTTCTCCATTAGGCTTCCCTTCACTCTCAGGTTCTCTGTGGACTGCAGAGCTAAATGACAAATTACCTCAACACAAACGCTTACACACAGCTCAGGTACTACCAGCCACTTATCTTCCTGTAAAACCCACCGCTGCGCCCTTTGTTTATCTCTACTTCAGCCTTTTACTGGTAGACTGGGGTAAATTGAATGTGCTTCTTGTGTCGCCTGAGACTGAAACTGCCTCATTAAAAACTAGGACAACAGTGAAAAAATATGCGAATAAGAAAAAAAAATCAACATCTGTTTTTTAACTTAAAAAATAGATAAAGACAACAAGTTGAGAACCTCAGCTTTATTTATTGCTTGCTACATGGCACTCCTTTAAATCAATCCTTTATTTTGTCTTTGATTACGCAGACTCATCAGTGTTTTCTGCATTTAACTTCTCTCCCTGGTCATTGATCAATTTTGATCAGCAATGAGAGGGTTTCTGTGCAAGGTATAAAGTTTGAGTTGCTGCAAGCTAACGTTATTTTACATTAACAGCGTTCCTATGAATCGGATTTTATTCAAGTCTGATTAAGTAAGGACAGAAACAAGGGTAAAACATTGTCTGAATTTCTTGTCTTAATTTGATATTTTATTGTTTAAAAGAAGAAAAAAAAACAATTTCTGAAAAAAAGTGTTTTTACATTAATTCTATTTTGAAATAGTTTCTTTTCCACATCCAAATTTGAGCTTTTGTGAAGCCTTATCTTAAAGAACATTTTGTTTACATTTCTGTTTTTTGGGACTTTGTCTTGTCTGTGATTTAAAGGATTGTATTTAACTTCAGTCCATATATGTTTTAAGCTAGTTTTAAACTGATCTAAGTTTCCCCAGATAAACTTAGATTACAGCTATTTTGTTGCTGTAGCTGGCAAAATAGGAAACCAGCTACAGCAACATGTTTTGTAATGTAAAATAAAACAAAGAAAATAAAAAAAAAACATTAACATCTGACTAGGTTAATAAAATGTCCATTATCTGATGAAAAACTGATAATAAATTTGTAGAATATTGAGTCTGGAAAAACATGCGATTTTAAAATGAAAATATAGTAGAAACCCTGCATTTTTCATTAAATATTTGCCACTTTTATGTCTTAACAGCATTTTTCATTTTTCAGTACTGACTACCGGGAGCCCACTGGTCAACTGATCAAAGTCCCTCTTACATCACTGGGTTTTAGAATGCCTAAAACCCAGTGTCTCCTCTGTTCATTTTTACCAGTTGTTTATTCCACCTGACCCACTAACTGCATGAGTCATTACACAGCGCACTTGGAAATCAATATTGTTTTTTACAGAGGTTGTCATCTGCCAGCCAAGAGCCAAACCCAACGACTCACCACCTACAAACAAATTCACAGGCACACATCCATAGTTAGATAAATGTTGACAGTGAAGCGGTGGTGCTGGGGGCCGGGATTATGACTGACAAAAAAAGATTTGTGAATGTGACTGATACAGTGCATCCTAGAGCCGGAGACTGTTCATTCTCCTTTATGTAACATCACTAATATTGCAGTTCTTACCTCACTCCTGAATCTTCTTTTGCCTCTCACCCAGAAATTGAGATTCCCAACCCTTTGCCTGGTCTTGCCAGCTGCTATTTAGCAACAGCATGGCAGACAGTCGACAGCCAGAAGACAGTGCCCCCCAGTGGGACCCATCAGGGGGACAAGAACCTGGCGGCACCCATGGAGCAAACAGCTACTCTTCGTCAGCCTACCGGACCTGTCAGCCTGGAGGGGCACACATGACCACCGCTCCTTACAATGCACGGGAGAACGGATTTAATGGCGAACTAGCTGGAGCTCCCGCTATCACTGCAGGTAAAATGCCCTCAGATTTTCTGTATTTACATTTATCTCTCGAACTTCACTTCTTTTTTTTTTTTTTTAGCACAAAATGCAAACTTTGGAAATATTTTACATTGCAAAAGAGTATGAGGCAAAATATAACCCTTGAGCATAAGGCCAGCAGTGTTCATCAATCACATGCTTGATAAAGTCTCTGGTTACTGCACAAAACAACCAGGTCAGAAGCACTGTTTTGATTCATGACAATATGCTTCACGCAGCTAGAATTACTGCTGGGTAGATTAAGATTTGTTAATATGTCAGTTTGGTTTTAGTTTTTATTTCAATTATTTTGAAATAATTGAAATAATTATTCAATTATTTCAAATATTATTGATTTGGTGCAATAATATGTTAAGAATCCTTTTATGATGTCACGTTTTGGCGAAGTGGCTCCTATGCTTTGGTCCTTTTAAAATCTGTGGATATACAGTATATTAGCTGTCTCAGTATGTTTTTTGACTTTGTATGCATGTAGTTTTATATGCGTGTTTAAATAAGGGAGCACTGTTATTAATTTTAGATTTTGACTTAAACTAATTTTCCCTTTGGGATTGATAAAATAATTTTAAGCTGCAGTGAATGAGCTGAATTGAAAGTGAACTCACTCTTTTCAAAGCTGTGTGCTGTGCTACATACAGTATGCAACCTTTTCAATTTGTTTGAGCTGATACTTTGGATTATGTCTGCAGTGAGTGGGTTTGCTGCACTCACTAGGATACATGCTGTTATTAACAATGCTGTAATTAACACATAAAGTATTTCTCTGTTCTGACCAAACTCTGTCTTCACTCACACCCAAAAGACCAGACTGGCAACCAGTGGTGCCAGTAGTGTAACTATGGCAACAGTTCCTCTACCATTTTCTCAAAACTTTTGTTCTTTTTAACTCCAGCTTGCCACAGACAAAGGAATTTAGTATGTGCTGACAAAGAGCTAATTTTACTTCTCTTGTCTCTATTTTTTTTTTTTTTTTTTTTTACAGATACCAGCTCTTAATGATAATTACAGTGGTTCAGAGAGTAACTGTTACTAATGTATCTTTATTCAAAATGCAATTGCTTCATGAAGGCCAGATTTGTCTACTGCACAGCTAAAAGATTAAAAGTGATCAGATTCTCCAACCTGAAGAGTTCACATAGGATTCATGGTTGCATCTCTGAATAATACTTTCATGCCCTACCTGTTAATTTATGTAGATGTCAATAACTTTGCAGATTTGGATTATTTTCTAAAATAAATGTGGCTGGAACATGACAAAATGTTACAGCCACAACACCGTCTTTGCAAGGTGTTGTTAAATGACTGCTTACAAATAACTTCAGTTTCAAAACAAAGTCATCTTTCACATTAAATTATCTGTAATAATAGTTTTAATCTGTTTATCAACATTATACGAGTAACATTTACACACCACTTCAGCAGCGGCATGCGAAGCTGTTTGTCTGCTTTGCATCTTGTCGCATTTCATTAGCATCTCCTCAGAGCAGGGCAGAGTGAGGGCTAAGTGGGGCACGGCGGGTGACAGAAGGGTTGATGTTGGTTCTCACTAGGCCCTCTCTCCCCCTGAAAAGCTCCTCAGTCGCCGTGAGAACCAGTGAAGCACAAAATTGTCCTCTTGACTTTCCTTTGAAAGAAAGTTGAAAAAGTCAGTCAGCCATGTTATGAGTGGCCAGGGAAAAAAAAGGAGAAAAGAAGGAGGAAGAAACAGAGTTAGTTAATGAGAAAGAACAGCTAGAGAGTTTGGGGTGCATGAATTTGGGAGTATCAGGGATTTACTTGGACTGACGTCTATGTGATTTAGCTGATGTAAGCATAATCTTAATGTTTCACAAAAAAAAAAATCCATTGATATCTTACTTGCAAAATAAATGATCTATTTAAACCTAAGTAAACAGAGACAATCTCAATCTTTTAGAAGGTAACAATAAAATTAGGAAAGAAAAGTAATCTAGAATGTCTTTTGCAGTAACAATGTAATGTAATTTGTAGAGATTTGAAGGGGGACTAATCAACTTCACCTTGAATGGTCCTGACCAGTAAATACTATAGTCTGTTAAATAATTTGGATAATAGTTATTCAACTTTTTATTGTTAGTTACCTTTCATGTTTTCATATTTCATAATTAGGCAAGTTTACCATGTGAAACAATTAAGGTTCACTCATTTCTTTAGATATAAATGTATTCATAGTGGTATATTGCGTGATAAGACTTTTAGACAGGGAGTCACACTGTAGTCATGAATCTAATTCCAACACACTTGTTTTTGCAACTGTGTGATCAGACACACCACATAGTCTAACCCATTTTAATAGCTATTACACAACAATATTAAACAATATTTTATGGCTGTACAAGGAGTAGCGAAAATAGAAAAACCAATATGACATGAACAAACATAATGGATTGAGTATTCACTTGGTCACTTTTTGTCTTTACCAACATACTTTGTACCAACAACAGCCTGACTAGAGGGAAAAATGCTTTTTTTCCTCAAATTAATTAGGTGTCACCGCTCTCATGTAATTAGTATGAGTGATGGCAACTCGGAGTTTGGTAATGGCATGAAAGTCGATGATTGGTTATGGCATGAAAGTATGGAAACGTTTTCTTTCATTGGTTAATTTTTTAGTCATTGCAATAGATTGTGTCATGGATGGTACACAGCTGTCTGATTTCACCAAACCTTCCTCAATTCTTCCTCCCAAACTGATCTAACTACTTACAAGAGATAAAATTCCTATTTTTTCACCAGTTATATATAAAAAAGTTGTATCAAAGTAGTCCATCTCATAGACACAAAGCACAATCTACCAATTCATTTCAATTGATATTGGTAATTCAATTTGTTATGATTAAGATTCTCCATCATTTCAATCACACAACTAAATAATTTCATCTCTTTAAAATATTTTTACTTTCCTCTCATTTGTACAGCCAGTGTAGGTTGTTTGCTAGAGAGTAATTGAGGACATTTATGTTGGCGGAGATCTAACACTGGTGATGTGCCTTGTCCATAGCAGGTCAATGTCATCAATGTTGTGAAGCGGTTTTGAAAGTATTAGCACTTGAAACAAAACTCATGTTTCAATGTTTTGCCTGATTATGCAAATTACAAACAAAATACCTGCATTTCAATAACCGAAAACTAAATTAGTATTTAGTATTTATATATTTTTAAAAAAGCTATTCAAAAATACAAAGTAACAACTGATTTAAAATCTTATATATGCTCTAGCAGTGGTAGCTGGATACTCCTAAGCATTATACATCCTGTGACATGTACCTTGCCTCTGACATACAGATGGACCTGAGACGGTGACTCTGGTCTGTTGCTATAGTAACCAGTAGGCTTATACATGTTGGCTGCCTGCTGCTATCAAACGTGAGATCACTCTGTGCCCTTGCAGACCTTGAATGTGGATTTGAGCGTATGTTTTGTGTGGTGATTGCTGACTCAGTGTAAGGATTTGGGGTTTTTCTGTGTTTAGTTTAGGTTCTATTTCTTGTGAGTCTCTGTGATGTCCTGTCTCTCTCCCCTTGATTGCTTCCCAGGTGTGTCTCATTCCCTTGATTGCCCTCTGTGTATTTAAGCCCACCTGTGTCTTTGTCTCTTGCCGGGTCCTTGTCGTGGGTCCTTGTCGTAGGTCGTATGTCAAGTGTTGTCTCTTGATCGTCGTATGTCCTCTCAGTTGAACTGTAAAGTCCTGTGTCGGCTTTCAGCTTTCGTGTTGCAGTTATTTTTTGTCAGTTGCTGCCAGTTTTAAGGCTAGCCTCCGCTCACTGTGCCGCCTGCTCATCTGGACTGTAGAGCTGTGTCTTCATTATTAAAACCATCAACATCTTCACTTCAACCTGGGTCTGTCTGCGTTCTCCCTCACCACCACACCTCAAATCATGACGCTCAGAGCTTCTAAAGAGCTTTAAGCTGTTCAGTTCCCCGGAAGTAAATGTAATGTATTTTCTGTGCACTCCGTGAGTCAAAAAAGTTGATTTTGAGAGTCCTTTCAGAATACATCACCTGGCCAAACCCAGTGATATACAATCAGCTGTTTTGACATAACTTCTGGAACTGCTGAGGCAGGAAATTAGGGCTTGCTTTTCTAGACAACTTCATGAATTTGCATCTCTTGTCTCCACTGACCGCTTATGTTATCAAGCTTTCAATTATTATCAAACCACTGGCGCTAAATCAACATAACTTTGCATTTTTATACAAGTGATGGCTGCTGGCTGTACTTTGAGACTATATCATTTTTCAGAGAATGGAAACTGAAAGGTAGTGGTCATAGTGTGCAAGTCTTCAGTTTGTTGTAGAGCACTACTGTATTTTCCAGTCACATTTTTTTTCATAGTTTGCCTTGTCCTGCAACCTATTGTCAGGCACAACTTTTTTGTCTAGGCCTAATGGGTTGACAAATTCGAAGAACTTGTTAAAAAGCAGATAACTCGTAGTGTGTCACTGGGCCAAATCAACATGGACAAGGTTCCCCTCACTTTTTACATTTTCTAAATAAATGTGTCTTATACTCCAGTGCAGCTCATATATGCTTTTTTTTTGTTTCTGTGTGTTTTAACAGTTGCACTGATTCACCCCCACAACACCTCCTTTTTTTTATTTAAATAACATTTTAACCTTTGACTGATAAACCTCTACATCATTTGGTGTGTAATACAATGGTTTAGTTTAAACAATCGGGGGGGAAATTCTTCAAACTGCTGATCATAAACTGTAAATTCAAGTTTATAAAAAAAAAACAAAAAAACAAATATTAAAGAAAAAAAAAATTGCACAAATCTGCTTTTTCAGGAGTTTTTTAACCAAGTGAAATCAGAGTGGGCTTGACTTAAGAACAATTCTTCTATTAATAGAAGAAAGGATTTTTTCCTGGAAGCACAAAAAATGTATTTTTTGTTGCTATTGATAATGAGGAGCTGGCTGCTTTGAGTTGGTGAGTGGGCAAGATTAAATGCTCACGGAAGAAGTGTGTGCATGTGTAGGGGTGGGAGTGTGTATGGCTGCCAGATTGTGTGATGTGTGGGTGATGCTGAATAGAAAAAGATTCTGAAACAGCAGCATTTTAAAGCTATCACATCAAACACTCAGTCCTATAACCACTCAAAATCAAGGCTCTGTGCATGATTCTTTTTAAACTTGCACAAAGGCATTTATAAACATAAATCCAAAGGTGGTTCAACTTTGTTGTAAGCTGCCTCAGTTTATTTCACACTTTCCTAAAGAAGAGTTATGAAATGTTGCGTACATGATTGCCCTTCTTTCTGGAACTACATTAGTCAAAAACAATTCTGATGTTCAAGTTGCTTGTATAATGGAAAAAGTAGAGCTACTCAACTGTGAACAAAAGCATAATCAGAAGAAATCCATACAGGCACCAATATTTCTTTACAGAATTCCTGTAAAGAAGTGCTGTGATTTCCATGTCGGCTTGTCATGCACATCTTTATTTTTATAACCTTCAGAGGCACTTGTCAGACTGACACTCCCATTTTAACAAATATATATTTGGTTGAATATGGGCTGAGATCAAACTTTGTTAGAATTTCTTATGAAGAATGTACTTCCTCTATAGATTATGCTCTTACTGCCAGTTGCTGAATATATGCATATTTTCTGTGCACCAGCATCTACTGTTTACTCTGAGAACTGCAGTGAGTTTTGTGTACCTAAAGGAAAGCCATAAATTTAAGGATAAATAGGAAACCCAAAAGATTATGTTTCACTAACCTACCAGTAGCATAAATATTTTTCCCGATCAGAGCAAATACTTAATGGTCTTTTGTAAAAGATGTAAAATAACATTTTTTTTTGTTTGATTTTATCTTTTGTTCCATGCTGGAAAACAAAATAGTAATATTTCTTATATTTAATATAAACAAAATCAAAAATAAATTTGGTTTGGGACATTACAAATCTTATCTTGATTCCCTTTTTTTTGAAGATGATGACACCAAGAGGACCTTTCATACTAAAATGAGGTTATTTTAGCCTTTCTTTTACATTTCCCCTCTTTAAGATTTAATGTTATTAGATTAAATAACACCCTTACCATCTATGAAAGGATACTTGTAAGTCATCCAGCAAGAAACTATCTCAGCTTCATTTTTCATCTCTACATTGTGGGTTTGTGTGATTGTCTATTTTCAGAGCAAGTTTCGGCACGGATTGTCCAGGAAGTGACGGCAGAGGCAGTGGCGGTGCTAAAGGGAGAACAGGAGACTCAGCGGCTGCCGTCAGGTGAGATGCAGATCCCAATACTGGCATAAGAGCTGCATGGAAGTAGGAAGAGGAAAGAAAAATCTTGTGTACTTGTCTCACAGAACTGGAGTCTATGCTAGGTAGTGTTGAGTAAGGGTTAGGACACACTGCCGGCAACTATCCAGGGATTCAAAGACCTACTGAGGCAGCTTTGAGTCAGCAGTTTTCACACCTGAAGTTCAAAGGTTCATCTATAATATGTTGTAGTAGAATCTTTGTCAGTGTTTTGCAGAGTGTTACATATTCCTCATTTATTCTCATTACAACTACAAACTTTTAATAAATTTACTGGGATTTAATGTAACAGACTGAAAAAGAGTAGTGAAGTAGAAACAAAGTGATGCACAGTTTACAAGCTGATTGTAAAACCACTTTTACAATTGCAAGCTTTTTTCCAGCTTTTTTTTTTCTGAGAATGTTTTTCTGTTTTGCAAGATAAAGTCCAGCCCCGGGCCAAAATCCGGGGCTGGACTTTGGCCCATTTCTGACTAATGATTATGCTTTGATCTCAACCTTTTTTGAATCTCTGTTCATAAATATTGATAGGTTTTCTTTCAGCAATGCCCTGAGTTTAACTGCATCCATATTTTCTCAACTCCCTGTTAAGAAAAAGCATCCCAAGATGTTGCTCAGGTTATACAATGATATACAATGCTATTTTTTTAACCACACATAACACTTTACATGTATTATAAAAGGTTAATTTTGGTTTCATCTGACCAGAGCACTTTTCACATAACTGCTCTGTCCCCTACATGGCTCAATGGCTTTTCATAGTGCCTTTCTACTCCCCACTCTTACCTGAGGAACAAATTTGTAGAGTTCAGATCTAATAGCTCTCCTGTTAACAAATTATCCCATCTGAGCTGTGAATCTCTGCAGCTCCTCCAGAGTTACCATACATTTCTGGCTGCCTTTCTGAGTAATATGTAGGTGGATGGGCATATATGATGTTTTGAGATGAGTAAACTGCAAGTTCAAAGTTTGGAATATTATTTTAGAAACCTAAACCTGGTTTAAATGTTTTCATCACTTTATCCTTGACCTATTCGGTGTGTTTTTGGTTCATAATGCCACTTGTTTGCTAATAATCTCAGAAAAATGTTTAAAGCTTTCTTACCAATTCTTTTAATTTTTTCCTTCCCTTTCTATCACTTCAAATCTAAATATAATGTATTGAAATGTGTGTATGCATTTTGTCAAAATTGGACAAAGGTTCTGGATCTGTACACACTTTCGCAAGGCATTGTTCATGCCACCTTAGAATCTTATACATTATTAGGAGAATATGCATGTACAGAGTAAACAGTCATCCATTTTAAGCACCTAACTTCGAAAGGAGGTTAGACTTCAAAAATCTGCTTTTTACTTGCCTTAGATCTGTATGTCCTACATGAGCTTATTCTTTCAGTGTATCATCTTCATTGGATTTATGTAGCTGTATGCTTGTCTCATCTTCTCAAAATGCCTCTTTACAGTTGAAGATACCACCAACTTGCCTCCCTCCCCACCCCCTTCACCTGCAGCTGAACACTTTGGTCCCTTGGAGCAAGGTAGGCCAAGAATAAAGAGTGCATACTTTTATTAAACTAGAGTGCGGTCTCCTTCTTTCCGTTGACTGTACATGTTGGGGTTGTGTATATGCGCTACTCCTCACACAAGGGTTTCTCCCAGTCTCCAGTGGGACAAACAACACTATGATGCGTGTTAAGTAAGCCATAACCGAGCTGCGAATAGAGACATCATGTTCTTCTTTCTCCTGTCATACATTTCCTGTAATATCTTACCACCTCTCCGCCATCCTATGCCTGGAACATAGTCATGCTGAAAACCTTCATTTTTGCCATCGTCCATCCAGAGTGAAAGAATCTTCCACCTGCATGTAGACTGTGTTGGTACAAGTATAGTCTTTTTATATGATCCTCTTCATCCAAAACCCATTTTTTTAAGCTCTACATGTCAGTCTTCCCACACACTAAAATCAATCATATTAGGTAACCCTTCAACTTCCTGTTAGTTGTTCCTTTGATTAATTTATGTTTTGCATGTCTTTAGCCATTGGGTGTTCTGCTCATTGTCTTTTGTCTGACTTATTATTTCTTTTTTTGTGTGTGGCTGTAGTTTATAAGTCAGAGATTCGCTCCCTAGTCAACGAAAAGATCCAATATAAAACTAAATATCTAAAGGTATAACTGAACTGATGGTATAAAAAATGTCAAAAAAAATTAAATCTGTGCAATTAAATTTTATTGTTTTAATGTTGTAGTTACTTTCTGCTATTGGGATATAAGGAAAAATGTTGTGGAAAAAAGTAACTACAATTAAATGAAGTGCTATTATTAGCTGTTTTCTTTCCACTTTAACACATAGACCAGTGAGAGTATGCTTAATTTTTGTGACAGTAAAAAGTGCTCCTAAAACTTGAAAGATTGCAGATAAATGATTCAAAAACAAAAAATTACATAGGAATTAGAATTTCATGAGATAATAAAATAAAAGAGTGAAATTTTATTCTGTTTTTCAGAAAATAATATTAAATAAGAGCTGAGAAAAAAAGTATTTTTAACACAGAAGACTTTTTCAGAGGTCTATCTCGTTATGCACAGTATATGCATTCCATACTTTGCTCCTCTTAAATTTCTGCTTCAGTGCGTCATGGCATGGATGTGATCATTTTCTGACACATCTAATGTGCTCAGGAAGCTTTAACAGGAGCTTTGTACTTGTCTCTCATCTTGCTCTTTACAATTGTCCACAACTTTTCTATGGGGTTTAGGGCAGGCGAGTTTGCTGGCCAGTCAGGCACACTAATACAATAGAGCCTCCTTCTGCTGATAAGCAGGAAGCACAAAGTGGTAAAATATACTGTGGTGCTGACTCTAGACTAAAGGAAGCCCAGAGGACCAGAAGATGACATGGTTCTCAAAAATCATCACTGACAATGGAAACCTCGTTAGATTTCAAAGAAAGTCTGATTCAGTCCCCCCTCCACTCTTGCTCTACAATCAGAGACATGGATATTCTGAATGAGTAAAAATGCTTCTCCCCTTGTCTTGTTCAGAATCTGATTACATAAGAACTGTGATGGTTCATATAACTGTGTGTGATTGCTCTTGAAGGGCTGACTCCAGCTGCTGCCCACATTGTGAATCACCTACAGTACAAACTCTTGAATGGCCTTTCCTGCACAAGTCTCACAAGGTTACAGTTGTCCCTATTGCATACATACTTTTTTTCTAGAACACTGTTTCCATCCACTCAACTTTCTAATGGATACGACACTCTTTAAATAACCAGCTTCTTTAGCGAAGATATTTTGTGGCTTACCTTCATCGTGGAAGGTGTCAGTGATTAATGGCTGGACAACTGTCAAGTCAGCTGTCTTCCCCATAGTTGAGGAAACAATAAAAGAATATTTCTGTTTAAAAAAATCTATTTATTGGTACGATATTATATTATCCAGTTATCTGAGAAACTAAATTTTAATGTACCATTATCCGTGATTATCAAAACAGATTATGATGTTTCGTTTTTAAATTAAATACTGAAAATAAATTTACATTTTGCTGACACCCTAACTCAGTGGTCCCCAACCCCTGGGCCGCGGACCGGTACCGGTCCGCACAAGGAACAATTAAATATTTCCGTTTAATGTGTTATCTGAGTCTGAATGATCTTTTATTTTGAAACTCCTTTAACCGGATTCTCTCGGTTACGTCTTGCGCGCCAACATTGAGCCCACAACCAGCAAAATGAGTAAGAAACAGATGTCCTTGGAAAGTTTATTTGCGAAAGGGAAAAGGCCCAGAGAGAGAAGAGACAGGAGAATGGATCCATCCCGGACCGGTAGGTGACTCCCTCATTCCAAGCCCGCTATGCATGCTATGCGGCGACCGGCTCGATAATGAGGCAATGAAGCCTTCAAACTGCTTCGCCACATAGAGACCAAACACCCTGTGCTCAAGCAACACACCTCGAGTGTTATTGTCTTCCATCACTCCCAGATGGGAGACAAATAAGCTCAGGGTTCCCATTGATTTGTCGTTATCGAGAGTTAAAATTTTCATGAAAGTAAAATGTTCGTTTTTGTGGCGCATCTGTATCTTATTTTGAAGGGATGTGTAAACGTTACCATAGCGACCAGAGTCAGAGAGCGTTAGGGCTGTGGTCGAGACGAGGAGAGGAGTAGAGCTTGTGAGTCTTAAGTCTGGTACACATGGCATGATTTAAGAATTGTCGGCCGATTTCCAAACCTCTGTGACCACAGAGCTGATGTACAAGAGGTTCGGTCGGTTCTTGTGTCCAGCCAAGGAAATCCCGTAAAATCCCCAACACACCATACGTGAATTTAGAATAAACAAAGACGGATGACGATGTAGAAACAGTGATAGTTGGTGGACTCGATAAAATGATGGATAAATGACGGTGTGAGCAGCCGCTCTATTTGCTGCGTTAAGCACTAGACCGGGCTCTCATTTGTGCGATTCCCCTCCGTGCTTACGTCACTGCTCCGTCTGATTGGCTCCCTGTCACATGTGACAGGCTGCGCTCTCGCTCACTGTCAGGGAAAACCCCACGGGCCGCGATAGTCGGGCCAAATCAATGTTGAATATATCCGATTTTAGATCGGCGCGGTCCCGACGTTCTACCGACTGGTTGGGGTTGGGGACCACTGCCCTGACTGGTCTGAAAAATATCCAGGTTTAGATACTTGGAAAGGTGTTGTGTTCATTTTGCGGTTTAGACTACAGGCCTTTTTTCTGGTTATATGTCCTTCACTGAATAGTAAAATCTCTGTTGCTGTTAATGTTGACTGTCTTCTATTTGTGTTCTATAACATTATAAAGGAGCAGATGTCTCCATCAAATGCTGTCTTATTCAATAGTCTTAGCTAGATAAAGGCTGGCCCCCAAAGCTTTGATTCATTTGAGTTGTTTGTCCACTTGTTGTGTGTGTTATGTGTCTGTTCTTCCCTACCAAGCTTTTTCTTACATTCTTTTCTTCTACTAAATCTTTTGTATTTTGTTTCTTCTTCTAAATATCGTTCTTTTTTGTTTTATTCTGAAGGTTTTTTGTCTGCAAAAAATGTCCATCTTAAAACAAGAACAGCCCTCTATTAAAAAAAAAAAATTGTCCACAGTTCGCCCAAGTTAAACACTTTAGCAGGACCTATTACTCAGCCTTTTGAATTTCTTTATTTCCTATTACAGATATAAATAAATTAAAGACTAATTTAATGATTAGGATTTGCTACAAAATCATATAAAGTGAAGAACTTATTTTCCATTTAAACAACTTTTGGCCCATCACCTGTTTAGCATTTCAGACTGTGGAAAAGGACATTGTCTGGCACTCTTTTGCTAATAGCACAATTCTTACTCTTCTTCTACACCTTTTGACAATGTGCTTTGGATCGATATGACATTATGAGCCCTATTGACAACACATTTTCAGTTTCCAGGTATTTGGGTTATGTCCAAAGTTCAAAGACTTCATGATGCTTTATATATGAACAAAACTGCCTGGACTTTAGAAGAGATAGAGGCCAGGAGCATCACACATACCTATCAGTAGACTTCACAAGATATTTTGAATATTCATGTTTCATTTAACGCCAGACCCAGTTGATGTGTTGCTGTAAAGTCAGTCTGTGTTTCAGCTTACTACAGCACACCATTCAAGCTAAGGTCCCGCATCTATAGTTGGAATAGTAAGATAGAAAAGACTTTTATGGCATCATTGCTAAATAATCATTAAATAACATTATTACTGTGAATTGGAAACGCCCCATGCCACTCGGCTGCCAATATGTGGCACCTGCTTTTTGTCTTCTCAAGAGATTTTTCCCAACTAAATAACTGCAATAAAAACTTTTATAAAAGTTTTGGTGCTTGCTTGTGTTGCAAGTGGTTCAGAAAAGTGTTTATAGTTAGCAAAACTGTCTGGACTTTGAAATACAACTATTAAGTCATTTAATAAAGTCCTTTTAAGATGGTCATTCTTTGTGTGTTTTCTTCATTTTCTTCTTTTATCTTTTCCTCCTTTTCACTGTCTCTCTTTCAGTCTGTGTGTCCAAATTTTCCTGCAGTTCTTCTCCTTGTGTCTGTCTTGTTCGTAGATGTAGGGGATGAGGAGGAGGCGGGCCCTCTCCGCCGCTTCCAAAATTCTCGGGAGAGGTGCAAGTTCCTCGCCCCCTCCATCTCAGTTTCCGTGCCCGAGGACGACCCCTACCACTCCGACGAGGAGTACTATGAGCACCCATTGTTCAGCCCAGAGTGGACGCACTCGGGCGCTCGCCCCACAGGGCACGCCGTGGCCTTTAGACAGATTGAAGGTGAACCACGCATGGTTCCTCTTTGCCATTCTCCCCTCATCTCCTCGCTCCTTTGTTGTTTTCCTTTTGTGATACTACCTTCTTCCTTCATTCCTACCCTCTTTTTGTCCTTCCGTCTCTCCGTCCTTCAGTTCGTCTCTTCGTCTGTCTTGGTGTGATGTTTGTGTGTCCTTTGTGATGTGTATCCACTCAAAATCTGACATTTTTATTTACCAGTCACACTTTTTCTTGTCATTCATTTTAACCGAAACAGTTGCTAGCTGTGGTTGCCCCGCCGTTAACTCTAGTACATAGCAGTGATGTGTATAAAGTACGACAATGTGCTTTTGTGAGCCACTCAGTGAACATTTTCATCAGTAACATTGTTGCCCACAAAGCTGACTCTCAGGGCATGACTTAAGCTCCATTGCTCCCATAACTGTCTGAGAAGCTGTGCATATCCTCTATGCACACACCCCTCCCCTCCTTGCCAAACATTTTGTGCTGCAGTCCATCCCTTGAAATTACCCCAGTTTCTTTCACTGTGGTGTACTGTGGTGCATACATACATATCACAAAGACTTAACACTTACAGTGTGGCAACAAGGAAGACTTTCAGCTCCATCATGCTTACATATACTTCAAACTTAGTTCAAAATCTGAGACTGTTATTGCATCTGGCTCAGAATTTGAATCTTTCCCCACAACAACTTAAGGATGAGTGGTAGTGTTAAATCTAAATTAAATGTAGTTTAAATGGCACTTTTAAATGTTAGCAAAATATAGAATTTATTACAATCAGTCATTTACCCATTCATATACATACACACACTCAACCTGCCTGTGTGTGAATGAATGAGCGAATGATTGCAAAGCACTTTGGCGTTTGTTTTTTAACTTACTTATTACCTTACTGAAAAAGGAAATATTGCAAGGTTTTAGTAGTTTAGTAGTCAATTTTTTTATTCATGTTGGTTTATAGTGCCTATAAATAAACATAAGCACGCCACATAAACTGCTGCAAATTATTTCCTGTTGTATTTCTTTAAAATTGCTGGTTAAATAATGAACCTCGGAATAATCCTTTCATGTCTAGACTGAAATCCTCATTGAATATTGAGTTATTAAATCTGATGACAGATGAAAGGAGGACTACATGGGCCTTCGCAATGGAATAGTAGCTCAAAAAAAGCTTCTACTTCACTTATGTGGCTCTATAGGTGTGACAAGCAAAAAAATATGAGATAACAATGGTCTCATCTCAAACTGTTTTTCACAAGTTTCGTTGGTAATTAGTGCATTACCATCACTAACTGTGCCAGCAGCAATGCCAACTGTATTTTTTCTATGTTTCAAATATGAACAAAATGTTCAAGTTTTAAATCCAGTAAATAAAACTAGGTTTTCAAAGGTGTTTTGAAAAAAGTTCATTTTAGGGGAGGTTGGAGTGGAACTTCCTACCACAAAGATTCTGTTATAGATACTGGAGCTGACTAAAGTAAAAGTAAAGAAGCATTATTCTTTTCTAGCTATTTATAAATAGTGCAATTCCAAAAAATTAAATAATCACAGGGCAAATATCTTTTTATAGATGTTATCACCCTCCTTTATATGTTCATCTCAAATGGATAGGGAATCCCTTTTCATCTACAAAAGTGGTCAAGGCCCAGCAAAATGAATCAATGACAATATTACAGTGACACAAAACACTTTACAGATAAAATATTAAATAATTATTCATTCATGCCAAAATGTTTATTGTACAGGGAAGATCCATTAATAAAAATGAACCTGAGTCTAATTTGCTGTGCAGGTAGATGGCAATTTATTTAAAGGGAAACAGTGACAGTTTTCACTTATTTCACGAGGTACTGCAAATTATAGACAACAAAACTGTTAGATTTGTGAAGGAGTTGGTAGCTTGATTATTTCACAATATCTTACATAAATGGACATATTGAAATATGTAATTTACTATGTTTATTATATGTAAAAATATCTGGGCTTATTTATAAATTGGATTGTGGCATTTTTAGCTTCCTCTAGAGTGGCTTTTTTATGTAAATACAAGTCACAAAGTATGTGATAAAATAGTTAATTATTTTAAACACTCACTCAAGATCCCTCTAAATTAACACTCCATGTTCTCACTGTTTTTGTGTGAAAAAGCTAACTGTTTGGGTCACCTTCTTACAGAGCTGAAAGTATCCCCTCATAAGTTGTGTTCTTAACCCAAGTCTGTGTTGCCTGTAGTCTTATTGTGTCCCCCCTTTCACCCTGTTTTTGAGAAGAAGAGACCATGGAGGCTCTTACAGCTGAATACGAGGAAGAGGAGGAAGAGGTGGAAGAGGAGGAGGAGGAGGAGGAGGAGAGTGCAGAGGCGGCAATGTCCGAAGCAGCTCTTGATGAGCAGCAGTGGAGTGGGGAAGAGCCCGAGCTGGACAGCCCCAAAGCTGAACTCTTAGATCAGACAGAGGCCTTAGACGAGGCACAGGTAGTAGACCTGGGGCAGTCTGAGGCAGCTAATGCTGCCACAGAAAGCTCTGTGGACAGAGAGGAGGAGGAGGAGGAGGATGCAGAGGGTGAGGAAAGCCATGAGACAGGTGTGTCCTGCCCTCTGCTCTCCCTGCCTGCATGTTACTGCATTTGCCACTCTATTACAACGCAAGATGTGTCAGAAAGGAAGTAAATAACATAAGCATTATTATTTTACTGGAATGGCAAGTAATCCTCTCTGCGCTCTGCTGCGGCTGCAAGGCAACACAGGCTTGTTGGTGAAAAGAGTCACATTGTTCAAATTAACCTGGTTTTCTTGTGTGGTGTCTTTGCTTGTGTTATTTTTTATTTTTTTACTTGATGTAGTTTTTGGGGCCGGCCATTTTGTGTTGGTATAATGATGTGAAGTGACGCTAAACATAACCGTGCTTTTTCTTTTTAATTTCCCCAGCTTATAAGCTTACTAGTCTCTCATTATGTTCAGACATAATGGCTTGGTGCTGGTATGCCAGTGCTGCACATTTATTGTTACCATGAATCGCAGTAGATAGAACATGCATTGCATTTTTAATCACCAGTCTCAGTACAGAGAGTTTATAAGGGAGCTGTGTTTGGTGTGTCTTGCGCAGTGTGATACAGGTGTTTGTTGAACCATATGTATATTTGCAATTATATCATCATCAAAAAAGCAAAAATATATTAATTTGCTTTTTTCCTCACCATTTGTGAGTGACATATAGCATTTCTCTGCCATTCTTGGGATACTTGTTTCTTAGATGAGAAAATTACATTAAGCTGTCAAAGTTCCACGAGATGCTCTAACAGATTTATGATTTATAACTTTTAACTTAAAGTGTAGCAATGATTTTCAATGAATGACAGAAATGCTGTATCCCTTATATTTGGTTTTGATGCATGGTACTCCTCCATCTCTTATAACTGTTTTCCCATAAATCAGCATTACAGTTGCCTCATGCCGACTCCGTCACACTCCATCTCATGTCTTTCATTCATCTGTGACATGGTGGGCCCTTAATCTTGCCGTACCTCTTCAGTGATGGCTGTATTTGTGCTGTAAGTTTCCAAAGGAGAGCTTTGCCTGGTTGTGTGCAAGCTTATAAATGATCCTTGTTCATAGCATGCTAAAGCAAGATTTTTCTTTTGTGATAGAAACAGTCAACTTACAGATATCTTTACAGCTTTGAAGATGGATGCAGACAAGCAGGACAGTGAGTCGATGAGCCCTGACAGCATTGGATCAGAAAAGCGCCCTGAGGAGTTTTTTGAGCCTCAGATGCAAGGTTTCTTTGCTGGTGAACGAGTTGTACCAGAGAGCCCGACCATGGATATCCCATCTTTTGTGCCTCCAGATGTTCAAATCCAAGCCAAAGAACCAGTCAGATCTCTCACACTTCAACCCACATATGGGGAGCCAATCACAGTGTCAGAAAAACAGCCATCAGTGGAGGTGGTGGAGTTCAGCAGCATCACTGCTCCTTCTGACTTCTCTTTGATGGGAGTTAAAGTTCAGGCAGGAGACACAACTAGAGAGACCAGAGACAAATCAGGCATGTCGGCATAC
The DNA here is from genome assembly GCA_903067095.1 of Girardinus metallicus. Taxonomy (NCBI): domain Eukaryota; kingdom Metazoa; phylum Chordata; class Actinopteri; order Cyprinodontiformes; family Poeciliidae; genus Girardinus; species Girardinus metallicus. The sequence continues at coordinate 34,527 of CAEGAE010049161.1, forward strand.
TTTGAAACCTCAACTACGGAGGCTGAGGAAGGTACAGAATGTAAGGGCGAGGGGTATTATGAACTTAGTCGATCTGGTGAAAAAACAAATAAAGATGATTCCAAGTCCCAAGAAGTCAGTTACAGCACACTGGCAGAAGCTAAGGATACACCTGGAATAAAAAAGGCTCCACCCGGAGATACCGACATGTTTGCAATTCCCGATAGAAATAATGAATGCAGGCTTTCACCCGGTAAGCTTGCCTTAGAGCAGAGGAGTTACTCACTCAACATCACCATTGGAACAACAGATCAGAGTGGACAAGGCAGGCAAAGAAACTTCACCCCACTGGCCACAGACATCATGTCATATACAAGTGGAAGTCTTGACGAGTCAGCTGACTACCTTCCAGTTTCTACACCCTGTGTAGATAAGCCTCCATCATTTCCTCCTCTCATCCTGGAGACTGCTGCTTCTGTCACGTCAGATTCCTCTTCCCCTCCAAGAACCGCTGAACCACCATTAAAGGTCAGCCCAGAACCTGAATCTCCTGAATCACCTGAGCCAAATAAAGGCCCTTACAAAAATGGATCAGTAATGACACAGGACTTGCCGGAGATGCTAGACCTTGCTGGTACCCGGTCCAGGCTGGCTTCAGAAAACACAGACCCTGAAATAATCCAGAATAAGTCACTCAAAGATGATGTTCCTATCTTCACTGATGATCCTCTTGCTAGTATGACCTCAGGGGAGCTGAGTCCTGGTGTAAGAAAGAGTGATAGTCAACTGGAAGAGATGGGGTATTGTGTGTTCAGTGAATATTCAGGGCCTATGCCATCACCTGCAGATGTCCTCAGCCCTACGAACACCTGTGGACAAGTTTTTACCCCTTCTGTCTTGGAGGAGAAAGTGGCTGAACAGGCAAGAAAATTAGCAGTAAGAGATACATCCTTGGAAGACAAGACTTTGTCATCTGGAGGTGCCGATGTTTATGAGAGGGATGACCAAAGCCAAGGGGAAAGAAATGATTCACTTGAAGAAAGCAGCAAATATGATTCAAATGATCATCCAGCAAAATCTGTAAGTGAGACACCTTTTGGTCAGCTTCATGAGCCCTTTGTGACACCAACTGTCACTGTGACTCTAGAAGAAGGAGAGAGGTCAATGAGTGAGACTGAACGCCAAGCCAGTGGAGAAGGTTCAGTATCAGAAACAGAGATCGCCGACTATGAGAGGCAGATCCGCAAGCTGGAGATGGAGGACAGGCCTCTAAGTCTTGAGGAGGAGCGGGAACTCCAGGAGCTCCGGGAGAAAGTGAAGCTGGTTCACCAAGAGGCCTACGAAGAGGTGGATGCTGAGGATGCTTACCAGCTGACTGGCATGGCCAAGGACCGCATTGCCAGGCCTGTGAAAACATCACCTACTTCATCTGTAGAGAGCAACATTGATGATGACAAACTGCTTTCCCCAGTACTCTCACCCTCCAAACTTAAACAAAGAGAATTGTACGGTTCACCCAAAAGAGCAGCTTCGCCTGTGTCAGGAATAAACAAAGATGAAAGGGACAAACAAGAGAGGAAAATGAAGGAAGACCAAGAAAGGGAAGCAGCTGAGCGAATAAAGAAAGATGAGGAAGAAAGAAGAATGAAGGAGGAAGCAGAATTCAAAGAAAGAGAGGAACAAGAGAGAAGGGAGAAAGAAGAAGCAGAAAGGATACTGAAGGAAGAGACAGAAAGGCATGAAAAAGAGCTGACAGAAAGACTGGAGAAAGAGAATAAAGAGAGAGAGGAGAGGGAGATGAAAGAAATGGAGGAGAAAGAGAATAAAGAGAGGGAGGAGAGGGAGATGAAAGATAAAGAATTGGAGAGGAAGGACAAAGAAGAGAGAGATAGGAAGGAGAAAGAAGAAAGGGAGAGGAGAGAAATAGAAGAGAGAGAGAGGAAGGAGAAAGAAGAAAGGGAGATGAGAGAAATAGAAGAGAGGGAAAGGAAGGAGAAAGAAGAAAGGGAGAGGAAAGAAATAGAAGAGAGAGAGAGCAAGGAGAAAGACGAAAGGGAGAGGAAAGAAATAGAAGAGAGGGAGAGGAAGGAGAAAGAAGAAAGGGAGAGGAAAGAAATAGAAGAGAAGGAGAGGAAGGAGAAAGAGGAAAGAGAGAGGAAAGAAATAGAAGAGAAGGAGAAAGAAGAGAGAGAGAGGAAAGAGAAAGAAGAAAAGGAGAGGGAAGAAAAAGTGAAAGAACAAATGGAGCGAGATGAAAGAGAAAGGAATGAAAGAATGGAAAAAGAGAGAGCAGAGCAGGAACTGAAAGAGAAGATGGAAAAGGAAAAGATGGAGAGGGAAATAAGAGAGAAGGAGGAGAAGGAAAAGATGGAGATGGAACTCAACAAGGAGAAGGAACAAGAGAAACTGACTCAGATGGACAAAATAGTTTCAGACCAGCCAGTAGAAGCCAAAGGAATGCAGCAGACAGAAAATGTCTCCATAAATCTTGCTGAAGGAAATCTGTCTAAAAAGGAGAATGCAGAAGCAGAGGTGACAAAAGAGATACCAGAGACCCACGCTGCAATTGAATCTGTGGTGATGGTTGAAGACGATTTCATCACAGTGGTGCAAACCATCGATGAAGCTGAAGAACCTGGTCATAGTGTTCGTTTCTCTGCTCCACCTGAGGCTGAAACCCTTTGCGTTGGTGCACGGAAGGAAGAAGAAGAAGAGGCAGAAGAGGATGAATCTATAGAGCTGGCCGAGGAAGCAGATTTGGAGGCAGCCAGCCTTGAGGAGGTAGGGGAAGTTCCTGAAACCCCTGCCTCCCCAGCACAGGAAGCTCAGACCAGAGAAACTGAAGGACGGTCAGAAAGCTACGATAGAGATGAAACTACAGTTGATGACTCCATCCTTGACAGCTCCTGGGTAGACACACAAGGTAATATCATTTAAAATGTATATCCTATTATAGCATTTAGCCCAGTCCCTTTTCCTGCTGCTGTTTCTAACCAGGTAATGTTTTTTTTCCCCCCTGTTTTTTTGTCTACTAGATGATGATAGGAGTATGGCAACGGAGCAGATTGAGCTTTTACCCAAGGTGCCCAGTCCAGTTAAGAAACCTGCTGTCGTACAAAGTAGTCTGACAAAACAACGAAGTACGGAAAAACAAGAAAAATCTGTCAAACCCAAAACTAAAGGAGGGCGAACTAAAGGACGCATCTCCACACCTGAACGTAAACCCGTTCACAAAGAGCCCATCTACATACCCAGAGAAGAGATCAAAAAGAAAAAAGGTATTTTTTTTTAACATTCATTATTTTTTCAGTAGTCATGCAAATTATTTTCTAATCATACTGAAGAATGGATAAGACTGTTTAAATAAATAATCTCCAAATTACCCTTCTTCCTAAAAGGGGTATCACTACACATTTTCTTTTTTCGACTGGTTATTTCATGTAAACAGTAAAAAAAAATAAAGTTTTTACCTGTAAGTACCCCCAAGAACCCTAACCCAATAAATTGCATTGTGAAACAATGAGTGTTTTCATGTCCTATTCTATAATCAACAAATGCTAATACCAGCAATATGGGATGCTTAGAGAAAAACAAAGAAAAATAAACAAAATGTTTTCTGTATCAAAGGACAAATATCAATATTTTTACAAATTTTCTTTTTTAATTTGGTCCAGGCTTGTACTTCTAAACAGCTATATCAACTTCCAGGACCGCAACTGAGAAATATGTAGATAATCATATTGTGCATAAATCTAGATTGTGCATCTAGATTTATGCACAATCTCCCTTCAAAGGTTTTCAGTGTTTTTAGTCACTTGCTTTGTTTCTTTGAATTTTTGTAGCCATCATAAAGAAGACTGAGTTCAACAAAAAAGTGGAAACTCAGACTCTGTCTCCTTCCAAGCGAAGCACCATGAAGTCAGCAGTCCGTCACACAAGGCCGATCCAGCATCACTCCTGCCCAAGAAGAAGACCCACAGGTGAAACATGGGCTTGATCTATCAAGCAGTTTCCTTAGCATTTACCAGAACGGTGTTTTACATCATATCAGTCATACCATCTCAGAGTACTCTTACATAAGGTCTTCATTTTTTTATTGATTATAATTATTTGTTTGGTTTTGTGTTTTTCTGTTTATGTAATCAGAATTAAACAGATAGAAAGAAATGTTTCATTTGTTTTCATTTAAAGAAAGGTTTTGTCCCTTCATACGTTAATTCATTCGGATTTTTGTTAAGGAAAGCAAGGTTGTAAAGCTTTTGTACTGTTGTCACTTTAGTTTCCCACTTAATTCTTGCACTTGTTTGAACTATTAGTGATCTGTTCATTGTAGCTATACATTTTCATTATAATTGGCAAGCAAATACTGAAGCTGTTAGTTTTTAAACCATAGTATAAATGCTCTTTTCCACTTTCAAATGTGTGATTGCTTCTAAGCTACTAATCTATGTTTTGTTCCATAAGCAGTCTCCAATGCTGTTCTGTCCCAGAGGCAGTTTGCACCTAATTTTCCCCTGATGGACTGAATTCTGTCACCAATGATAATAGCTCAGCTTACTGCTGCATTGCCCCAATTAGATTATAGAAATCCTTCACTCTGTATGATTTAATGCCAAATCTTTGAAGAACAACACTCTCAAAAAGCAGCAACCTACTCCCATTGCACATTTGACTCATAGCTTAAGAAGCCATACATGTTTTTACTTATAGCTTACAACACATGCAAGATCTTGCCTTCTTCCTATAGTGCACATTGGTGCTATGTGTTCCCCAGATTAGTGACACACATACCCCAGGACATCCACATGGTGTAAAATGAAGGCCATCACTAGTTTTTCTCCAATATTCCTCTCTTGTACAACTTTCAATACCAGCAATATGGGACTCTTATGAGACAGCATGGTGTTCCTGTCTTACTAATGCAGACAGGAGCACCATTAAAAGAGTTGTAGTTGTGGAGATCCTCTGACCACAATTTGATCCTTGTTCAAGTCACCTGTTTTTCTCTAATCTAACACATAGAATTCAAGTGTAAATATATGTTACAAACTATATAATTGACAATGTAGATCATTTTAAGTACTTCCACTTTAACTTAATTGTATTTAGATTAGATATGTCCTGCCTAATTTGCCCTCATTTCTGTGTTTCAGAAGCCCTTTCAGACAGTCGCCACCCTCTTAGTGTTGCCAGACAGTCTCGAGACAGAGCATCAGTAAGTATAAAAAGTAAAGCCAACTCTGATGTAACATTTTCCATCAAAACCAGTTAAAGGAATAACAAAAAATTCGAAACACATAGCAACTACATATCAGTGCAGAACAGAACATATCTTAATAGACGGAGATGCTTGAGATCAGGGTCCTAAAACTGAGTCAAACAATCAGAATCACTTTCTTGCCAGCAAACAAGTTCACAAGCTAAAAAATTATTTTTGATGTAATGATAATAAGGTAATTGTATCACAAGTTTTTTCTCCTCATTATGGTATTATTTCTAGGCAACTATCACACTGTAAAACACATGGTTGCAAACTTTCTTATCTTCAATGAAGTTAGAAACACTCCAAAAATTTGTTCTTAAATTGGAGAATGAAATATTTTCAAGATATAAATGGCTTGTATTTTAGCTTAACAAGAGAATGTAGCTTGATATAACTATCAAAATACCTCAAAAGTTGACACATATTAGCTGAAATACATCAACTGACAGAAGAATAACACAAACAATATTTTCTCTTGTAATTTAAAAAAACAGTGACAATGCTGGCTTCCCATACAGGACTAAGCTGTTAGATTACTGGTTCTTTTTGCACAGATAGTGAAGACAGACCCATTTGGAGTGTTTATTATACTGAGTGGGTGGAGAGCCACCCTGTGACATTTCCCCATCGGCTGGCGTGGTCGTGACTCCATTTTCCTCCTCCACCATGCTAATGACAGTTATTGTGTCTATAATAACACCATTTCTGCATTCCTTAAATGTCATGTCATTTTCAGCATACTGTAAATGTCTTCTAATATATCTATTAATGTGTGGCCAGTTAATGTTGCCAAAGCTGAACATGATGTTCTATGCTCCACCTTTTTTTTATGTTTGTTGATCGATCCCTTTGTATATATTTTTTAAAGAATCGTACAAATGTAATGCATCTGATGAATGCTCCTCAGAAGTACTAATGTCACCTATGGATACAAAAACCAGATAGTGGAAGAAGATTAGTGGAAGAAAAATATATACCGTGCATTGCTGTTTGAGCGCATTTACACATAAAATGGTCCTACAAACATCTTCCCAATCATGCAACACAACTTACAGAGCTCTGTGCGAATTAGTTTGACCTGCTGTGACTGGTGTCAAGAACGGTAGGAGAACGCCTCCCTACGAGCAAGACATTAATCATACAACTACATCAATGAGAATTTATTTCCATATTTTATTTAAAGTATGGGAGAGCTTTAAGCATAGTACCAGTGCTACAATGGAATGGATTATTTCATAGCCTATTTAGTAGAGTGGCTTAATCGGAGTCCATATCTAAATACAAGCTAGAATCTGTGACAAGAATTTGAATTTAATGTTTGAAGATGCTATTCATTTAATCTGACTAAGTTCAAGGTATTTTGCAAAGAAGAAAATTCATATTTTCAACATAGTAGTGATATTAACCAAAAAATAGCACCTGTAATTGCAGAAAAGGTGATCCTACAAAGTATTAACTGTATGAAAGTATTTACTCTTTCCAATTCATAAATATGCACTACTTTGTGTTGATTAATCACATAAAATCTTTTGAGCTGCTAATGTTAAAGTTTAAGGCTTATAATAATTTTTTTTCTCACTGTTTATATTTCCATGCCATACACTATGTTAACAGAAAATCACCAAATGTAAATTATCTCAATTATCAGTGAGAGATTCACTGACAAAACCACTTTTATCAATGATTTTGATAAAGACTCATGATATCAAGTGTGATAACTGTTCATTACATAACTCCTTTGTCACTGTGTTGTTTATATTCACATACTGGGTCGTTGATTCATTTTAGTGTCATGCTCACCATTTGTTACAATGATTCCCTTCTAGATGTCCAGAATAACTGCCTCATTAGACCACAGAGCTCATCAGAATCACAGTCTTACAGTGGAGATGGGTGGACAGTTGTTTGGCAGGGTAGCTCCACAAATTGTGAATGTACAGAAATGTTATGTAATTACAAGAAGTCAACAGTCACATGATACTGTATAAGCTGATGTTATTGCGCTGCACTAATGAGTTTTTTTCCATCAGGATGGTGGGTCACGGAGTCCAGTAAAAAGATCATCTGCACCACGTCATGCCTCTATTGTGGGTCGCCGTGGCTACCACGAACATGAGGAGAGTTCTACCTCTATCACCAGCTCTGGATCGACTGCTCCCCGCAGACCCACGTGTAGGCTGATTACTTCACTTCACAAAGGCATCAGGCTCCTAACAGTTGTCAGGATCAGAGGCAGAAATCTTTATTCTCATATCAATATTGCTCAATTGGGTTTTACTTCAACATTGAAAGCATTTTCTGAAAAGGTAACAAATTTTGTCAGTATTTATTTGAAAAATTTAACAATGTTTTCAAAGGAGGAATATATGAATTGTTGATGTTGGGTATATTTGATATGTACAGATTAGGCTCTTTTTCTTGTTGTATTATTTAGCCAGTTCAGAGTTTTCTTTCCAAGGTTATAACATATAGATTTATTTTTCTAATCTTTGTTTTAAATTTTGCAACTATTAAATGTAACAAACACTGACCATAACAGAAAAATGAATGCACCCTTCATCCCAATCAACACACATAAAACGAAGAATCATCAAGAGCAATTGAGTCTTTTAAAACATGGCCTACATTTAATTTCTTCATGTTTAGATGCATGTTTTAATTTTTATTTAATTTCCTTTTTTACAGCATTTCGCACAGAAATGAGAGCAGAGCACAGGATAGGACGAGCCCCAGGCATGACAGGTATGCAGAATTTCAAATGTAATGTAAAATGTTGCTTTTTTCAATGTAATAATCCAAATGACTTGAAATGAGTTGTATTCATGTTTGCATATTACAACTGCAAATTTTAGGATTACAACTCATCCCTGAAGTTCTCCTGTCATCATTTGTTTCAACCATGCATTCTTTAGTTACAGAATCGGTACGTTCCCGTTCAGCTCGCAGTGGGCACTCCACCCCTCGGACCCCAGGCTCCACAGCCATCACTCCAGGAACCCCTCCCAGCTACTCGTCATCTTCAAGAACCCCGGGAACCCCGCGCTCCCTCAGTTTGATTTCCCAAGAGAGGAAAGTGGCAGTGGTCCGCACCCCACCAAAGTCACCCGCAACCACTCCCAAGCAGCTGCGCATCATCAACCAGCCGCTGCCTGACTTCAAGAATATCAAGTCCAAGATTGGGTCAACAGAGAATATCAAATACCAGCCAAAAGGAGGACAGGTGACATGTCATGTCTTACAATTTCACCCTCAAAACCTGAAGCCCTTTGTGTTGTTTCCTTCATTCATGCGTATCTCTTTTTTTCCTGGTTGTTAGTTTTGTTTTCCTTGTATATTCTTTTATGTCATCATTGATTTATTATTTTAATTCAGACTCATTAAGACAAAACTTAGTGTACCCGCAGACACTAAGTTGCTTTCATATAAATTTCATCCACATCGACCCAAAGTTTTTGTAGCGAAGGAACTAAATTAGAAAATGTTTTCATGTATATAAAAGTAGGTCTCATAACTAAGTGAAATCATTCTAAAGAGTTTCATACACAGCTTTCCATATCACAAAAATGTTCTGTGCAAATGGTAATATGCGAAGTGACAGTAGTGCCTTGCGTATTGTGTTTTCAAACAAATTCTCACTTTTCTTGTCCTGTATATATCCTAAAGCCTCTTTTCTAAATTGTGTCCACACTTGATGTTGTTTTCTAGTCTTTGTGATGGATTAGGTTTTTAGAAAAACTAGTTGACTTTGAAAGCTTATTAGGTGTGTTCCACTTCACTGAAAAAAATTGTTGAGCTGTTACTGAGATGAACTACTCTGTGCGGCTTAATTTCATCATTGTGTTTGTTAATATTTCTTTCGTTATTTTTGGCCTACCCCTAAATTAGCATGTCAGATGCTCCAGATCTTAGTACACAGAAGTCTTTGAAATCTCACTGGGGATTCTTTCCTGAGGGTTTCCACCAGGCTTTGCTCGTAAGGACAACGTCAACATATATACACATTTCAAATTATGTTTTCTGATCCAAGAGAGACTGTGCATTTGAGTACATACACCTCTCTCCCTAGTATTGTCAAGATTTTTTTGTCTTGTCTAGGTTTCACCCTGCAACAAAAACAGCAGTGTTGCAGCAGCAACCAAAGTGATGAAAACAGCAGTATGTGTCTGTAGCTATCAGCTTATACAAAGCTGCACTGATGGCCCGATTCGAAGTCTAAGCTTTTGCCTGATGTGTTTATGACTTTTACAGGTCTCTGAGCTGCTTAGTACAGTCAACTACAAAATATGGAGGAATCATGTTTCAAACGATGGACTGTCATTCACTGAAAAAAAAATGGATGCTTTGTTTTTCACTGCATGCATGTTTCTCTGTCCAAGATGGCATGATTGGTTATGATTAGTGACATGGTTCTTTTTCCTCCTGCTAACATTTATTTACTTCATCCGTTCCAAACTGGAGGAGTTTCAGAAGTAATCCTGTGGATGTGGAAGTGAATGCATTTTTAGTCCAATGCGCAGATCACACTTCTTAGCTTGTGTTTTTTTATGATACAGATTTCAAAATTAACACAAACAGTTGTGTCCAAACTTGGTGAGAACAGTATATTACTAATGGGCTCATTTGCACCTAAATAGAAATATTGTGATTTAAAGCAAAGTTTCTCCTGATTTCATTACAATTATTTTTGCTACTTCCAACACAAGGCCATTCATTTTGTGTGTTCCCTGCCTTATTACTAAATAATGTCATCTTTCGGTAGCTCATTTGTGTTTTTTTTTATCAGAACTAGGGGGAAACTTCAGACTTTTCAACCTATTTAAAGCTGCACACTGTCATACAGCAAAGGTAACATTTAATCTGCTCCTCTAGGCAGAAAATCTAGGCTTGAAAGATAGCTTAGTGCGGTTAAGATTCATGTACTTTTGGAGATTCAGTTTTTTCTGATTGCCTACATATTCTTTTGTTGGCCGAAGGGGGATTTTGTACATTTACTGCTTTTATAGAGGCACAAGAACCAATACACAAACCATCAGCAGCAAAGCACAAAGGTTTTTTGATCTGGAGGTCAGTGCTGCACTTCTTTACCATTACTGTTTGTTTGTTTGTTTGTTGGCGACACACTATGTGACCTGGACTCATGACTTGCTGTTACATATCCTCACTGATAGTTGCATCACTCTGTCCAGTAGAGGTGTTTACTCAAGAGTAAATGCTATTTTTGGTAGCCTGAACTGAATGTATTTGTTGCTGCAGATCAAATAAAAATAAAAAAGAGAGGAGATTCTCCCCTGCACATTAAAAATATTTCCACCTGTAGTCAAGAATTTAAACAGTTTCAGCAACAGTTTTTGTTTTGTTATTCTCATTTTTCTTGTAAGCAATCCATATGTCTCTGTATTCATCAGCAAATTCAGATTTTAATCAATAAACTGAACTACAGTCACTTTTCACTGATAAAATGCAATATCTGATAGATTCTCCCATTATTGTGACATTTAATAAACAGAAATAATTTTGGTAATTGACCTAAAACAAGAGAGGTTTCGTCAGATTTAACTTCAGGCAGTTGATAAACATGTCTTTAGATTCAATGTATGTAAACTTCTGGTTTCAGCTGTATGCACCATTACAGCTAGCTAACTGTAGTTAGTCAAGAACTAATTTCCTTGACTGTAGTTAGTTCTTCTTTGTATAAAATTGGTTATGTTTTGTGGGGAATAGGATTTGCTTTTCCACTACACTCTGTTAGCTTTTGGTCTCACTACTGTAAAGCAGTGTCATAAACACTAAATTTCAGAAAAAATCTCATCACTATTTTTTTCTTCTTTCATACCAAAATACACAGGCAAAGAGAATTTAGTCCAATCAGGCTCCGGCAAAAACCTGGCAGTTTACAAGTCTGACATTTAATTAAAAATAATTTAAATATGTCTGCGTATGAGGGTTAACGGCTTTTTATATTATAGCTGACCTATAAGAAGTGAGTAGCCAATACCAGTGGCAGGATGAGATATGGGGGATGTGGCTCAAAACCCAGAGAACTTCATGTGCACTCACAAAAATATTTAATTAGACAGAATCTTGCAAAAGTATTGCAACTGCAACGTATCATAGTGGATGATTGAAAAGTGGACAAAGGGTATGTCTTTTTTTTAAATGAAAAATTAGAAATATTTAGAAACCTAAACTCCTTTCGATCATTTTATTCTGTATTATACTAGATGTTTTGTTTGTTTGAGAGCATGGTTTTAGATCATAAGTAAGTAAATGGGATGAAGAAAACCACTGAACGGTATAAAAAACACAACACAACCAACAGGTCAGCGGTAAAGTTATGGAGAAGTTTAAAGTTGGGTTATTTTCTAAAAACAATACTAAAACTAAACATCTTACATAGCCCTTGTTTATAGTTTTCAGTTAAAGAAGTTATACTTTTTGCAACTGTTGAAGTAGAAAAATTATAATTCAGAAAAGTAGTAAGGTTTTCAATATTTGTTAACACAATTCACGTTTTATCAGGCACAGCAAGAGAAGGGGAAGCTACCAGAAAATGCCTGTATTTGCTTTTTCAACTTTGGTGTCAGTTTCTTTATGCTTTAACGTTCTTAGTCTGCTCTTACCACTAAAACATTTTGTCCCATAAAACATTTTTTCATGGTAAATAAAATGAAAGAAAAAATATATTTTGGAAAGCCTGTTCATTTTTCGCTCCATAACTGGAGGACATTTTCTGTCTAAGTGATAGTTTAAAGCAATTTGTGCAAAACCCTCGCACACGCTTTTCTCAGAAAAAAGTAAAACATAATATTAAAAAATTTATCATAAATATTCTCATCATCATCATCATTCGTCTTGTTCTAAGTTTTCTTCAATGCTCAAAAGAAAAATAATTAACAAATAATTGATCTTTCAAAAATTATGACATCTAATTTAGAAATACCACTTAAATTATCCCACACTTGTAGGGAAAAAACATTGGTGGATTGAGTAGTATTATTTTAACCTTGAAAAGATTTCAGCTTCTCATGCAAATGTTTTACTTACAAATGGGGCTCATTTTAAGGGAAAGTAAACAGGCTTCTAAATGCTATAAAATGCATAGTTACAATATGGAAAAGTCTACATAAATTGATTTTCTATGTTCTGTGCTAAGTGTACATTTGTTTTGAATAACTTTTTAATATATATATTTTTGATTTGTAAGCTGGAGATGCAAAAATACTTTTAAACTATTAGTCAGGATAGACAGCTCATAAACCATCACCTGACCACAAACATATTATCTGCTTTTACTTTTTAATTTTTTTTTTAATATATTTACCTTTGTTTTCAAGAAATATACAAGTTTTAATTTTATTTACAGCACAATGGATGGTTATTGAATAAAATGAGTTTTGGATAGTCATCCTGGAATTTAACCATCATTTAGTAACAAAAACCCAAAGAGCTTAAGGCCAAATGCCTGTTGTTGTTCTGCCAACAACAGGTCCTTTCCTGCGGAAACCACCTAAAAATATGTTTGCACAATTGAATAGCTTTTTTATTTTCCTTCCAATTGCTGCATGACATGTCGCTATTTTTATTATTAATTTGCGCTATTGAGTTGACTGTGTCTGCATCTCACTCCTGCTTTCTATCTTTGCAGCTGCTGTGAGTCATTAATTGCACCAGTACACTCACATATTTTTCACCTTTGTATGCACCTTAAACTGAGGTCCCAATTTAAGATGGCTGTAATTTGCCTCCATTTTTACTTCAAGCCCCCTCTGAAGATCATCCCTTTCTGCCACAATCAAGTTGAGAGAACTGCATCTTAAAATCAGAAGTATTGGATTACAGTTTATGCCTCCCACTCCCATTGGTATATAAAGCCTTCAGTGTATGGAAGGTACAGTATCAGGTCAGGGCTTCAGTCATGCAGCCTATTTGTCTGAGTCTTGTGTTTTTTAATTGTTCACTTTATTTATTGATCAGCTCATTCCAAGGTTAGAATAGTGTCTTTTGTTCTACCCTGCTGTAGATGTGTTTTCTAAAGTTTGCTTGCCCAAGGCTGCAGAGGAACTGTGAGAGCCAGGACTATTGTTCAAAAATCTCTGGACTATTAAATGACTAGTTGATAGAAACTGTTTACAAGATTTGTTAAAGGGTCGAAGTATTTTCCCACTTCATTGCTCGCCTCCGCCCCTGCAGGTCCTCATCCCCAGTGTTAAACTGGACTATAGCCATGTTCAGTCTAGGTGTGAGTCCTTGGACAGGCGGGGCCACTCAGCAAGAGGTGGAAACGTGAGTCTTGTCCTGCAAACCATTCTCAGTGTTACATTATCAGTGCATTTTGTGGTGTGTTGTGCTGTCTTTTTGCAGTCTTACTGCTTCCCTTTTCAACTTGTTCTGTATGTTGTTCATCCACCGAGATATGGAAATATTTGCCAACATGCTTTTCTATGGAAACTTGTTTTTCTGTAATTTTGATTTGCTTTTTGAAAATTTAAATTTTGAAGGTTTAAGCATTCAAATTCTTGCACTTTTCTGAACAGCACTGCCACTTCAGTAATATTTTCCAACACCAGATGAAAATGGTTTTTAAAAATAAAACCGTAAAATAAATGTTGCTAACTTTGGACATTGGATCCAGGACTCTAGGATTATCTAAAGAGCCTAAGGTCAAAGGGAGGTTAAAGATTTTTCTCTCTGTATGCTGCAACCTTGTGAAATGTTGAACAAAAACAACAAAAATAAGAAGAAACTGTCAAAAAAATTTCAAAAAAGTCAATTCTAATTAGCAAATGAGTTTTATGATATTATGCTACTTGAGATTTGTTGCAAACAAGTGTCTAATTTTATTTTTATCTACTGAATAAATTCACTTAAAATAAAGATTCTTTCATTGTTAGGGTTATACCAGTACATTAAAATATGCATTTATTTCAAACCTTTTTATACATCTTTATCATTAAAAGTGATTGCCATTTTATGCAGCCGCCATTAGATATCAGAGATTTAAGCATTTGAAAGACATTCCAAAAGCTTTCAACACCACAAAATATTATAGTTTTAGGGTTAACCATTGTAGGGTTTTGACGTACAGTTAAAAATCTGTCTCAACAAATGTAAAGGTATTCGACTAGATTATATTCCAATCATCTAAGACCTTCTTCACTGACCTTTATCTGCAATATGTAGCATATTTCATGAAACAGTTGATTAAGTTTAATTGCAGCCATCTGAAGGAGCAGGTACGATGTCTGCTCCATCTGTGGTTTCTGATTTGACTGATGCATATTATCAATGCATCATAACACAAGCCTCATGACAATGAAACAATTAAAAGTTGTGTTATCAATGCATCATAACACAAGCCTCATGACAATGAAACAATTAAAAGTTTCCCTGACTTTATAGCCCTGGACTAGGTCTGTTTACATTAAACCTATTTTTGTTTAATGAATTGAGGTATTCAGCATGAAATTACCAATGTACCTTGGCAAACAGCTGGGCTTAAACAACAATAACAAAAATTTACTGGTGCCTGTGGCAAAGCAGTTAGTAGCTGTTCATAGAACCGTTTTGTGCTCAATTAAGTGTTGTCTGGAATATTTTCTAAACAAACTCAGTTGGAGATATTTTTTTTAGTTTTTCTTTTGCTTTTTCTTCATGCCTACGATTTTGACTTATGCTATTATTCATTTGGAAATAATAATGCATAGAAAATCAAATCAAAAAGGAGCTGATTTTATTAAAAAATAAAACAAAAAAAATAAATACAATAATAAAGTAACAGAGGGAAATGTTCCAGAAATCAGAACAATGTAATGTGGAATTTTCTATAAGAAGATGAAAGATAGCACTACAAAAGTAATATATTTTATTTATAACAAGGGGAACATGGTTCAACTGCTTCTTTGGTACTTTTATGCCAAAAATATACTTTCCAAAGTTTTTTCAGATTATCTGCGAATGTCTGAAGAAAGTGATGCAAGAGTTTGTGAGACTTCATCGATGTAGAACTGCTGTTTATCATCCTCACAGAATGTTTTTTTAAAAATACATAAAGATTTGGAGTTGCCTTTCATATCACAATCCAACAGGAACAATTGAATGGTTTGTCAAAGGTTTGAAAGACTTGATGCTTACATCAATACTTACAAGAAGCACAACATATTGTTTTTGACTTTGTGTTCATGTTATTTGTTTTCATACCAGTGAAGGTTCTTTATGATTCACTGATGCACAACTTTTCAAACCAACATTATTATCCTTGTAGGTGCAGAAGCTCCAACAGCTGCACTACGTAGTCTGTATCTCATTATCTTCATTGTTCATTGTCTGACTTCTATTCACATGTTCATAACAAAGCTTCTGTTTTCCGGAATAATCATTGAAAAACATGAACTATGTCAGTGACCTTACATGTTGCAATGATTCATTTCAGCATGTGTCGTTTTACTCATTTTGCTTTGCCTAGAGCTTTATTACTCCTTTCTGTTTGCTGTCTCATACTTTAGAAGTAGTACTATAGTAGTCCTGATTTGAATCTGATACAGAATCTTTGGAGAGAACTGAACATGAGGATTCTACAGGAATCTTTCTATTGATGTAAATCAAAAACATTTTTATATTCTTCTTCAATAGATTTTTTCACCTAGTTTTTTTTTGTCTGTGCAAGAAGGTGTCTATTATTTTCATAAGAAAAAAAGAGCTGGGCACAGAAAACATAAAATGTAAGACTTGTCAGGGAAATAAATAGTATTGGACATAACTGCAAGGATTGATAATTACATACATTTGGAGAAATGTGCTAGAGAATTTCCAACAAAATTTAACACCTCATTTTAAGCTGGTTTAACTTTGATCCCCAGAGTCTCTTGGAACCAATGCTATTACCCCCAAATTTGAGGCTTCTGGGGTAGAGGTTGAATTATTTTCTTTATTAAAAAGATGCATGTTGGAATTGCAAATCTTACAGCACACTATCTGCTGTAACTCAGAGAAATTTGGTATTTTTTTAACATGATTTAGACTCTCAAAATGCTGACTTTATTTCTCAACTTTGTCTTTTCCAGGTACAAATACAGAACAAGAAGATTGACCTGAGCCATGTGACCTCCAAATGTGGTTCTCTTGACAACATTCATCATCGACCAGGTATAAAGCTCTATACATAGTTGATGATACAAAGGGAATCAGGGGTGATATGAATGACAGCACCTGTGGGTGTTTTGGGAAGCCTTATTTACTGGTATACAGCCCCATCCACACCTGTTGGAACCCTTTGGAACCCCGAGTGAAAAGCTTTGAGTTGATCTTCCATTGCAACAGTATTATCTTTTGCTGTAAAATTCATAAAATTTTACAGCAAATGAATTTTTTCTTAAGTTGGAAAACAAAAAGCATCCTGAAATAATTATCTTTGACATCCATGATATTTACCACTAAAACATGTTTTACAGTTATTATTCACCTTTAAAAATAACATGACATATAAATCCGTATCTGTTAGCCAATGGCAGAGAGGCTGGATACTTAACATACTGCCACATGCAGTGAGCAGAATGGCAGACAGCTTTTAAAGAGGTGCATCAGACAGCAGCAATCTGGGTTCATCAGGTCTCCATAACAACCATCTACATGCCAACCATTTTGAAAGGCATGCCAGGAAAAACGCCTTGTCTGTCCAACTGTTACAAAGGTAAAAGTTTCGAGCCAGGTGCTAAAGGGGATGGAGACTTTTTATTTAAACGTTGAATTTTGATGAGATGGGTTTAGTGCAAAACAAATAATGTGGTTTATTGTACATAGTGAGAGATCTGTCATGCTGTGGGCTTGTTTCTCTTAGAATGGCTGTGATCATCTTATTAGAAAGCTTCACAAGCTCTTTGACATGCCAGAACATTTTAGGTAAAAATATGGGCAATTTACTAGAGAAAAAATGGAATCTGTTATTAGCACTTCCTTCATTAGGATAAGAGTTTAAAGCCATTTGGTCAAATTGAGCAAGAAATGAGTCACCTCAGTTGGAATAGAAAAATCCCTGACATAAAACATGCAAAAATATCCAGCAGTTAGCTGTGGGTAAGATGTGTAATTGCAGTAGTTTTATGCAATCGGTTATATTTAGATATAGAGAATTGAAAATATTGCTCTGACTGATTTGCTTCTCAGACACTAAATAACAAATCCATTTCAGCATAAATAATGGTTGCTTTGTAGCTTATATAAATCTCCGAAATAACCCGTCAATCACTCTGGGTTGCTGAACTCTTCAGTGTCCTGGTGTGCTGGAGGAACAGCAGCTGAACTGAGGCATGAACTGCATTTGGATTGACAGTTTGATGGATCTGTCCACAGGCAGTGGACTGTGGGAGGTGTTTTTCGGGTCCCTGGAAAACATTGCTATAGTTGCTTTAATTCTTCTTAGAAAATGAGTGTGAAACAAGATGTTGAGAGCTGCATTGGATCACACTTCAGCTGGCTCAATCCAGAAAGTCTCTGTTCTGGCCTTTACAAGAAATGATAAATACTTTAAGGGCTACTCTGCTTTTTTTTTAGCTTGGACATATGACACGTTCTAAGCCTCTGGATAGTCTCGAACGTTGAACACTTAATAGTTGTAGTGAATGGTTAGGTCTCACACACATATATAATTAGCTTGCATCCGTCTTTGGCCATATGTGACTGTTATTTTGGTTCTGTGTGTTTAAGATGTCACATGAAAACTCTCCAAATAATATTGCAGCAGTTGTTTGTTGCCGTTCTACCTCCCTCTGCTGGTGTCTTTGTGTCACAGTTATTCTTGCTGCTCTTTATTATTATTTGGGGCTTTATGTGCAGGTTCCTCCACAGTGTTAGCCGTAAGGCTCATTCCCAATGATGGGTCAGTTTATTGTTATTTTTATTTAACCTTTATTTAAGCAGGCTAGTCCCACTGAGATCAAAGACCTCTTTTAAAAGGGAGACCTATCCAAGACAGCAATAAAAACAAACACACATTAAAATTTGCTCACAGAAAACACTCACTCACAGACAATGTGCACTCCAAAGATACTGACATATTCTTAAAGCCCTTCGATGTACCAAAGGTTTGAGGTTGAAGCATATAAATTCTAAGTTGTTCCAGGCACGAGGTGCCAAAAACCTTAAAGCTGTCTTGCCCACTTTATTTTGAACTTTGGGGAACTTTAGCATAATATCCAAACATCTAAAAATAATCTAAAATATCTGAAACTGTTCAATTTGGATGCAAAATGTCTGTAAACATCAGTTTTCTAATTTTGCTCCAGACTCTCAGTTGGATCAAGGTCTGGAATTTGACGTGATTATGCTTTTATCTAAACCAGTTCACTGTAGGTCTGACTGGGTGTTCAGAGTTTTGTTGTAAAGTGAATCTCCACCCCAGACTAGAGTCTTTTTCAACCTCAAACAGATCTTTTTCTAGGATTGACTCGTACTACTCATTATCTTGGATCAACATTTAGCAGTAAACATTTAATATCGGAAGAAGACCTAGAGAAACTCTTGTTAGTTTACAGATCTAGAACAAACTTAGAAAGTACCATCTACGTTATAGCTGGCTGGAGAACCAACATTTAGTTTTGTACCGAACTAATAATCTTACTAAACATGGAGAACCAACATCTAGTTTTATCAGAACAAGAATGAGAGAAACCCCTACTAGTTTATAAATTACAGACTACTTATTCTTATTAAACACGGGGAACCAAAATGTTTACCTTTTTGTCTTTCTTTTGGTTTGTTATTTTGTTTGTATTTCCTTCTAATTCATGTAAAGCACTTTGAACTGCCCTGTTGCTGAAAATATACTATATAAATAAATTTACCTTACCTAGGTTTGTCCATCTTACCATCTATTCTGATCAGGGATTATGTCCCTACTCAAGATAAGCCTTCCAGTTCAGTTCACTTCAGCTTTATCAATATCCTAAGGGGAAATGAATCATCAGACATCATAGCTATAAAAACAAAAGGACACAGAGTTACATAAAACATCAACAGTCAGTCCCTTTGTACACATTTAGCTCCACAGTTGCCATAACCATTAGTCACCATGTGGCAGCAGTAGTTTTTCAGCTACATATAGTGTTTTGCATGTTGGCCTAAAAGCTCAATTTTGGTTTCATCTAAACAGAGCCCCTTCTTAAATGGATTTTCTATATCTAAGTGGCTTGTGGCAAAGTCTATACAAGATTCTCTTTTGCTTTTTTAAAACAATGGTTTCCTTTTTCCAAATCAGATCACGAAGGCAATAGGTATCAGAGATTGTATTTAAGATTACTTAAGAAAAAGCAGCTTAAAACAAATGCAAGACACACTTCCAGGTATTTATTTGAAAAACATTTTGAAAAGAATGTGATCTTTTTATTTCATTTCATGCTATATGCTATTTTATGTTGCACCATCTCATAAAACCTGATAAAATGCAAAGACGTATGTACAAAATAGTACAATTATTAACCCCTTGTACTTTAGTAAGGTGCCATGTTTTTTGTAATTCTTCTTCTTATGCTCAGGTGGCGGTAATGTGCGAATAGAGAGTGTGAAGTTGGATTTCAAAGACAAAGCTCAAGCCAAGGTGGGTTCACTGGAGAATGCACATCATATTCCTGGTGGAGGTCGCATTATGGTGAGTGTTTAAATGCTAAATGCTTCTACGCATCAATGAAGGGGAGAGAATTTGTTTGAGACGTCAAATATCTACAAAAAACGTATTTTGTTTTGACTGACTAATCACACATAAAAGTCTCGTTTTTTTTTTGTTTTTTTTTCTTATATTTGAGAAGACAGACAGACTGCCTGCCTGCAGTTACTTAAACTTATTCTCATGGTAGTTTTTAAACATATTTTCTGCATTTAACAGATTGAGAGCCACAGGCTGACATTTCGTGAACATGCAAAGGCCCGTGTTGACCATGGAGCTGAAATCATCATCCAGTCACCTGGTCTTTCAGGCTCCGTCTCTCCCCACCATCAGAAGGAAAGCCAGCTGTCGTCCTCTGGCAGTCTCAACATAATGGAGTCTCCACAATTAGCAACCTTGGCCAAGGATGTAAGTGATGCCTTAGCCAAGCAGGGCTTGTGAACTCTGGATCTCTAGACTGCTGCTGTGCATCCAAGACACCCGCACCTTTAAGAACTCTTCTGCCCTCTCTCGCCATCATGAAACAAAGTGGTTACCATTGATGCTCAGCACACAGAGGTCTCCTTAACATCTTTATCACAACATCCATCACTAAACTCTAAGCAGAGACTAGACTTAGAAGCTACTGTGTTTTGGTCTTCTATTTTTAATCTTAAACATGTGTTTTTTCTGATTTGTTTTGTGGATATTCCTTTATGTTTTGAACAATGTTTTGCATAGTTAGACTGGGCGTTTGCTCTAGATTAAGTGGTATATCTGTCAACACTGGCTTTACTGGTCTTGGATCAGCGTATCGAAGAAGCGACAGCCTTTTTTTCTACTCTAAGCAACTAAAGACATGGCCTGTACACCATGCCACCCTTTTTGTTCTTGCTCGGCAAACATGCATGATTGCCAGATCCCCTAACAACGAGCATCTTTACTGTGAGTCATTATTGACTCAATACATGATCTGTTTAAAAATAATAACATAGAGATCTCTATAGGATACAACCTCTTTCCCATTCACATGTCTCACATTTTAAAAGGAAGCAAAAATATGGCTATAAGATATTACTTTACAATGGCATATATGCAAGAACCACATCATGTTATGACAAGCATGTATGAATCAAATATGAAAAGAGGCTCTTTTGTATTGAAGGAAAAAAAAAACATTTTAGTAAATCATTTCCTCATTTATTGGATAAAGATAAACAAGTTCATGTTTTGTAGTTAATAGATGTTTTACAGTGTAATGCTTGGTGACAATGTCCAAGACTGATTTGGTGTTGCTGAGGGATGCATCTCCGTCTTGTCAAACAGCCTTACTCACTTAAACCTGCTCTGCAGATCTATATAGACGCCTGCTTAAACACTTGGAGCTCATTCCACAAATATCTGTCCCAGAAGGAAATTCTTTGAGGAGTAACCAATAAAGGTTGATGTTTAAAGTTGATAATGATTGCTGTCTGAGCCACTGAAGAATAGATGCTACGGCAGATGTTGCCACTTCTCCAAAATGTATGTATGCGTGTGTGCGAAAGCATGTATGTGTGTGTGTATGCATTTGGTGCAGATCCCATACCGTTTTATGGAGGGACGCCGCTGTATTTGGGTTGTTTGTCGTGATGTGTAGGGAGACGAAATAGTTAAAGGAAAAAAACTTTTTAAAAGCCTTAAATTAAAAAAAAAAAAATACTCGTCAAATGTCCACTGGGAGAAAGAACCCGGTCAGCTCCTGATATATCTGTTTGGACAAAATGTTCGGGTGATCTAGATTTTTTTTTTTTTGTTGTTTTTTTCTCCAGACACTGTTTGTGGTATGACCTGCTTCCTGCCCAATTACTGCCCCCAACTGCAACTGTTTGTTTGCTTCTGTGTTTATTCTGCATCCCCCATCTCCGTGTGCCTCCCCCCCACCTCTTGCTCCACCCTGCAGCAACTCTTAATGTATTTAAAAGGTCAAGTAGATGTATGCAGTTTTTCTCCTGTTGATATGACATCAATTATGATAATTAATGACAATAAAAATAACAAAAAGTGACACGCTTCTTGTTTTCTTTTCAAATGTTCAAAATTATGTTGACATAGTTAGAAGTACACAACGATGATTATGCAGAGGTTTATTTATTTACAATAAGTAACCCAATACACTGCATTGATTGATTGACTTGTTTGATAATGTTTTTTTGTGTTATGTAGTGATTTGCGAAAGTAACGATCCCCTTTAAAGTTTTGCACATTTTGTCTTGCCATAGGTTATCATTTGGTTTTTAGTCTGGACTTTAGCTGAGCCTTTCTAACTCCTTTGATGTAAAACATTAAGCTTCAGCTCTGGCTCTACAGTTATGATTGTTTTACTGGAAGGCTGAACTTTCTCCAGTCTCTTACTTTCAGCGTTTACTAGGATTTATTTGATGTTTGCACTATATTTATCTCCATCCATCTTCTCATCAGATTTGACCTGCTATCTTGTTTCTCCTGAGGAAGAAAAGCATCCCAACAGCATGATGGTACCTTCATCATGTTTCACAGTGAGTCTTCTGGGTGAGCTGCATTGTTTTTATGCCAAACATAGTGTTTTTTTATACATTATAAACAGAAAACTTCAATTTTGAAGCATCATTTCTCCTTCATACGTTGTTCTTCTGTTCTTCTTAACTTTACTTCTAGAACTAAGGTTTACTCTGACTACCAAATGTTGCTTCAAACTTAGAAGACGGAAAAAGTTATGGCACTATAAAAATCATTCATATAAAAAGACATTTTTGGTCAGACTTACCTTTAAGGGCATCCGTAGGCTGAAACATTTTGTTTACCGAAAAAGCGTGTCAGACAAACATTACTTTGCTTATACACACACTTAATATCAGTTCAATATGTGCATCTATTTCTCCAGGACTTTTAAATGCAGCACCTTAAACTTTGGTGAGTAGCTCACTAGCAGAATATTATTAAGAATTGCACAAAAATAGAGGCAAATATTCTGGAATAAAATGGGAGTGTGAAAAGTTTATTGTGAAATGGCAGAGGATACAATAGCTTAAGACTCAGGGATGGATTGAGTGAAGGGTGGATTGATTTTGATGGCCAGTCCTGGGCCAAACCAGTCACCTACATGGCAGATAGACAGCCAGCCAAACAATGAGTGGGAGGAAATGGTCATTTGTATTCCACCTCTCCCTACATCACTGTTCCTCTGTAATAACAAAAACCCCAATGAGACCACGGGACCTGAATGAAGATGAAGGAAGAATCGCTTCGTCTGCAATCGTTACTGCTTTCCAAGTAGCAGGAGGAGGAAGAGAGAAATGAAAAATAATAATAAAGCACCATTTGGACAAAAGAGGAAAAAAAGTAGGGTTTAACAAAACAGGGTTCAGGAAATGACATCTTTTAGTCCTTTGTTCCCCCTGCTTCCACAAGATGATTCAGGAAACAGCGAGTGGATGTCACGACACCATGGGGTCGCCTGCACTAGTCGATGTTCACCACGGCAGTGGCAGGGTCCTTACACAGACATGATGTGCTTGACAAAGGCTGCAGATGAAGACCAGGGCAATATACAGAAAGAACAGAGTAGAAAAATTAACAAGAAGACAAAAACTGACAACATGACATAAGTTAATGAACTAGTAGTACCACATGATGGTGTAGCAAGCACCCCAGACACAGTAACACTGTCTCAGACTTCAAAAATGTTCAATGGCCTGCTGTCTCAAAAATTAAGGTAGCCATGTCATAAGAATGCATTCTATTTTATGAGCAGTAGAAGGAGACTGAAAGTAAATTTAAAGGGATAGTTCAGGATTTTGGAAGTGAGGTTTTCCTAATGGGTTATAAGAAATTAATATTTTACCTACAGCAAATAACTCTTAGCATCTCCATTTAATGTAAATGTAGATTAATTACTTCCAGAGGCTGAAGATATTGGCTAGGTCAAGAAAAGGCAGACTTCCATCGCCTTAAAACACCTTCAATCCAAAGATGTCAACATGGCTCATACAAACAATATTTTATGAACCACAAAACTTAAAACATTGTTGAAATGGGTAATTTCTTTTACAGAGAAGCCGAACATTATCTATGTGGTGCGTCACCAGTGTTTCCCTATATAAACACAGACTGCAAATGGAACATGCTGATAATGAAAAACATGAATGTAATAGTGCACGCAAGATATTTTGCTGCTCTAAGCTAATTCGAACAATCTTTTTTTATTCTGTTTATGCTTTAAGCCAATCTCATTTTTAAGGCAAATCAAAAACTCCTAACATAAGCTACAAAAATATGTTCAACTGAGTCATTGCTGAAAGCTTTAACCCATATGATTTTTGTCAACTGCTTGGTGTATCTGCACTATTATTTCATTTAAGTAAGTTTATGTTTTAGTGTGAGCTTGCATAGACCAGACAGTAACCTTTCATCTTATAAGTGACTGGGAGAGGCCTCAACCGATAGAACTGAAAATCACATCTGAAATCTAAGATTTCAGATGTGATCCATTTGTTATTTGGTTGCCATCTGGTGGCAACAGACGGACACAGAAGGCAGAACAATCCAAATGGGTCTGTTATTTGGCCAGTCATGGCTAAAACAGGAGAGTTGGCAGTCCTACACACCACCTCTCATCTAAAAAGTAATGATTGACTTCAGTGTAAACAACAGTATAATGCTACTGTTATGACAGCTTAAAGGTTCATAAACTAACGTTCATAAAAACACTTTTGTTTTTGAGAGAGGAGTTGTTGGTTTTGTTTTTAGTCAGCAGAAAGCTGCTTTGGTCTTGGCACCTCTTTGACTGACTATTTCGGATTTGTACTAAATGAAGATGCCAAGTAAGAACTAATGCAACATTTAAAGGATTAACTAGCTGGTTTAAAATAGTTCCATTGTGTAGCTCAGTTCTATAGTAGTAGTAGTAGTAGTAGTAGAAATAGTGTTACAGTAATTTTTGGCTCACCCTCATAGTTGACACAGCCATTCTCATCCTCCTGTCCTGCCATAAGGGCATCAATTTCCGCCTCAGTCATCTTCTCTCCTGCAGGGGTCACAGAACACATTCAGTGTTGAAAACACATAAAGTAGTGTGGGGACTGCCATATAAATCACCAGAGCCCAGTTCAAACTTACCAAGTGTTGACAGGACAATACGGAGCTCAGCGCCCATGACTGTGCCGTTTCCCTCCTTGTCAAAGACACGCAGACCCTCAACATAGTCCTCAAATCCTGCCTTGTTTGGGCTGTTGATGATTGTCTGAAGCATGGGCAAGAAACCTTCAAACTCTACTCTCTTGTTGGCCATGTCTGTGGAAAAATAAATAAAAAATACAATAGATATTTCACTAGTATACCTCAAACAGCTGAATATACAGCTAGATATCATATGCTTTCCTCCACCGGAGGAAATCCACTGCAGCAGCATACACAACTCACAAATCTGCGTGAGTTTCACAAACCTGCTTTTATTTTTTGCAAAACACATTATTATATAGTTACTGTGCTTTCTCAACCCACTGGCCTGCACAGCAATTAGTACCTTCGAAAAGATGTACAAAAGTGTTAAACTAAGTATTTTTGGAAACCTGGTGTCACAAAGATGCTGCTCTTTGCAGTAATTCAATAGAAGTGAACTTTATAGGGGCTGCACAGTGGCGCAGTTGGTAGAGCTGTTGCCTTGCAGCAAGAAGGTTCTGGGTTCGATTCCCGGCCCAGGGTCTTTCTGCACGGAGTTTGCATGTTCTCCCTGTGCATGCGTGGGTTCTCTCCGGGTACTCC
>CAEGAE010049186.1:0-33239 GCA_903067095.1 Girardinus metallicus
TATATATATATATATATATATATATATATATATATATGTATTCTGTATCATTCACTCAACCCTAACTCTGTTAAAATCACATCAATTTGACTAAAACAGAAATCACTGAATATGGGGTATGAAAATATTCTGAACATGATGGTAAAGAATTTGTTGCAGCAGTAGGCAACGCTGGAGGAAGCATTTTTTTTAAAACAATAAATAAATATTTTACTGATACGTAGACTGAGATGAGACTGAGTTTAATTCAATATAACCCAAAAGTTGTTCTGCCTTTCATGATCTGTGTCAGAATGAAAAAAAGGGACTGAATCTTGATTTGGTTAATAAACCTTAAATCTTCATTCAAAAGCAAAATGAATTTTGGTTGAAGTAATTCTTCTTTATTCATACATGTTCAACTATTGATTATTTACCATGTGTTATTAAAACCTTGATGTAATAGAAGGAAAATCGTGATAACTGGCAGACTTTTAAAATGTCCTCAAACACTTTGGAGAGAATTTATCTTTCTGTATAATTAAACACAGTGGTATAAAACTAACATCAATTCTTCTCATTGAGAAACATTGTATATCCATTAATCCATTATCTCATACTTCATCAGTTACTTTAGAAACATCCTGAAGAGGTTCACCCTCAGAGCCTGTGATTTCTTTAGTCCCATCACCTGTTGAGTTAACCGTTTCCCTATCGCGGCCCAGAATACGCATGATGTTATTATTATCTGCAAAAAAAAGTAACGAATATATTTCACTTAAAATCAAATTCTTTGTATTACTGAAATGCAGAATTTGAGACTGCAAATAAAATGGTTCTCTCAAAATTAGTGAAGCAAAATTTGATTTGACTGATTTTGATTTTAGTTAAAATCCAAAATAATCTTAATCAACCTGCAAAGTTGCAGTGCCCTCAGCAAACCTTACTTCAGCACTAAAAACACAGGTTTAGTACTGAGTTCAGACACAGTTCAAGGAATAAAACTACATATTGTTATTCAAGAATAACTTGTTTAACAGTAAAATAATTTATGAAATTAAAATGATTAAAATCTAAAATTAACTCATGAAATAACAGTTTTTTCTTTCTTCCAGTACCAGAAGCAGTGGCAAAGTAAAGCAGGACATTATTTATAAGCTTAATTGATACATTACTAAAACTTTCAGACTGAAATAAAAGATTTTTTTTTTATCAAAAATCTGATTTTAATAATTTAAACAGTGAGTAGAACCAAAACATTACAAGATAAAAGCCCTTCTATATTAAAAAGGGACAGAGCTAAAAGTTAAACTTCTGCTTTGCAACAAATACATTTTCCTTTGTCACATCACTGAGGTGCAGCGAAGAAATGTCAGCCTTTTTTTACTTACATTAAAGCGACTGATCCTAATTATAAAGCTACTTATACATGCCAAGACAAACTGAAACATCTTGACTAACCTGAAGATCCCCTGCGCCTCCACAGAAAACATAAGAGTGCAAGTGCAAGTGGAAGTCCAAGTCCAAGTCCAAGTCCAAGTCCAAGTCCATGTCCATGTCCAGGACTTACTTCTTTGACATCACCTGAAACACATTACAAGAGGATAATGTTACTCTCACATTGTACTTCTTTCACCTTGGGGAAATAGAAATGCTTTGCAAAAAGTGTGAAATCTGTTTCAATCAGAGGCATGTGGAAATGATTATGATAGTTTCTTCCGTTACTTTTTGCTGTAATCGCTTTAGCTAAGTGGTCACACAAAATTCTCGGAAAATCTACCGATAAGGAAAACCAGGCTCTGCATTATGCGCACTTCCTTCCAGACTGTGTTATCTTTACCACCCTTTTCTCAAAATTTTCTGTCTAATATTTTTATTATTCAGAAATTAATAAACAGATCTACTAAAAATACTAATTTGACAAAACGTTGAAAAGAGAAAGCAAACAAGATAATGTTACTCTCAGAATGTACCAATAAAACAGCCCCTTACCTAACGCACAGAAAAGGGCTCGGCAATAATATAGTTCAACATTTTTATACTGAATAGCGATATACAACATATATGTCGATATTTTTTTCTTTAAATAAAGTAAAAATCAAATTATACATTTGAGTCAAAGATTGTAGTGTTTTGCCTTGAGACGAGGGCTAGTTACACTTTAAAAATTTGGTAGTATTTTTAATTCAAATCCAAGTGACACTTTTTTAAATTCCATACATGTGACTTCTCTCCACTTTGATGAGAAGTTATCTATTGACACAAATAAATCCCCGTTCTTTAGCTAAGATTCATGTTATAATGTTTTTCCCTCATCAAAAACACATCTGGAATGTTGCCTCGATTGTTTCATGCACATTTCATAAATTCTTTAACCTCCTGTGATCACCTAACCTGGCCATTGCCTTCCTGTGTAATTCTGCTTGAAAAAAAAATTACTTCCAGCACAATCGTTTCTCAATAGCTGAGAGCCCAGACCTTCTGTAGAAAGCAAAGTGTAGTACAAGGGGCTGACTATTACCAGGCTAATGGCAACCATTCAGCTGTGCAAAACTCTTGTGGGAATCGAGCTTCACCTTCCTACTTGGTGCTGCCGTATCCAATCTTACAATCCTCCACCTCACAGAACATCCCTTCCATGCAAGTCCCACACTTAGCTCCTTCAGACTAGCCAGCAGCTATTAGCAAACATCTGGTGGAACTGTGCATCTGCTGAGCTCATTATGTGAGCTACTTCTGAGTGCAATGCTGGTAAAAATGTTGTTAAAAGGTTATTAGAGGAGTGAAGTTATGATGACTTCCTGAAGGGAAAACTGTTGGAAAGAGCAGGATTTCTTAAAGCGACAGAGGCACGATTTCATGGCGTTAAATTATGAAATTAAAATTCTTTTAAGCCAGGTTTGATATATACAGCATTTTTATAACAATTGAAATGCTATAAAATGAAATGTGTCTGTAAAACATGTAATACTGCCCCTCTAAGAAATTATGGTAGGAATAATGGGGAAAAAAACATTAATCCAGTAGTAGTTCAATTGTCTTCATGTACCACAATTCTCCTCAAAATTTCATTTTAGAAGAGGGGAATGATAAAGTAATACCAACTCTATTATTAAACACTGTGCCACCACTCCTCTCCTTGTGTAGTTTAATAAAGGATGCAGCCATAATAAACTGTCAAAGACAATAGTTTACTTGTACCTCTCTGCAGCTCCTGTAGTGCTACCAACCCATTGTTCATATAACGCACAGTCCAAATAAATAGATTAAAAATCCATAGAATTGATCAGAAAATATCAAAGCTTATAGTTAATAGACTTGTGTCTTTACTCGTCATGATAAATATTATGACATGAAGTTGATCACAGTTTTGTCTTACAAATAGTCAAGTAGTAAATGAATAGCAAGAGCTTTCTTTCCTTTCACTTTGTAGAACTATCAGACAGCACGGCATTAATTTCCATCATTAAAATCATTAGAAGCATTATTTAATTAAAATTAGAAATATATTGTTCAATAGATTTGTAGAAAAAAATGATCCATGCATTTGTTTCTTCAAGACATGACTATTATGAAGTTCTATGGAAAGTCAAAGAAAAACACTTCTGCTTATTTAAAAAGAGGGCTCTTATTTCTCCAATTTTTGTTTTTCTTGATTAGCTCCTTGTTAAATTTGAATAGACTTTATTAAGACCCTATGAAATCTGTTTCATTATTTTCTAAATTCCATTTTATTTTTTCCAAATTCCACTTTTTCAGCTTTAATTTTTCTGAATTCCATTTTTTCATTGTAACCATATTTATTAACCTAAAAAGTATGTAGATATTTTGTGAATGAAAAAATTTAATAAAATCAATAGAGGTCAAGATTTACTGTTATTCTGCTCATAAATATAACAGACTGCTGCGGTTCAACTGAGCATTTGTTTCACAAGGTGTTAAAAAGTGTTTCCCACAATTGTCATCAAAAATGATGTGCAAACCTAAGAATATTATTTTTAAGATAAAAGAAAATCTTATAAAAAATGCTTTGGCTGAACTGAGTACCAAAATATTACTAATGTAGAAAACTTGCAAAAAGTAAAAGCCCGTAAACACTTCCATAATGATCATTGTTCATTTTCATTTTTTCCATCTGTCACAGAAATATTGTATGGAGGACCAAAACTGACATAATAAGAAGCAAAAGCATAAATATATATTTAGTTTTTCCTTGTCCTTACACATGAGTTTCTGTCAAGAAATGTATATATTTTCTTTTTCATTTCCCCTAAACATGCGTTTTTGTCAAGAACAGTAGATATTTTGTTTTGTCTTTTCCTTATGCAAGCCCTCCTTTTGTCTTTGCCTCCTCTCCTTTTTCTGCTTGCCCTTTTTCTGCTGCATCGTTATGTTAATGTCCAGCTCCTCTACTATTGGCCAACAGAGCTTTAGAGCCAACGTCACTGCGTCAGACGTTGTGGGGCGTTTACGTCTCGCCCAGTCGCTCGGGGCCAACTTTACAGGCCACAGACCAAAACAAACTTTATCCCGGTGGTTTTATTGTGTTATCGACTGCAGTGAAGTTAGTTTCAAGTTGGATATTGGATATTCCAATATCCGCCGAGTAAGCAGCGTTTAGCTCAAGGTTGATCCGATTTATTAACGCTAATTTCGGCCAGCCGTTCTCTAGCTTCCTCCTCAAGCGCGCGGAGGTTCATTTAGGGACTGTCAACAAATTTTGGAAGTAAACACTCTTGTCAAACAAATGTTAATAAACGCCTTGCCTTGTAACCAACGGTACAAAAAAGTGGTAATTTATGGTTTTACATGAGACACACTACCCTCTATTAAAATGTCAAGTCATATTCAATATTTTAAATAATTTTAATATTAAATAATATAATGTTTTCTTCAATAGCTTCCATATTGTGTGCCACATTGACTAGAAATCAGTGTGTAATTGTTGTACTAACCTGTATATATGAGGCACATGCATTTTTATTCCATTTTAACTACATTTTTATTTTTGTAGCCATTTTTGTTTTAGTTTAAATTTAGTATTTCTCTTCAATAGCTTCTATGTCATGTGACCTATTGAGTCAAAATCAGTGTGAAATTTATTTCTTATTATGTCAACTTTGGTCCTCCGTAATTTACATCTTGTACAGAAAAAAGGGGATTATTTGTGTTTTTTTATACATATATGAAATTAATACAAGTTTTTTACTGACATCTCAATTGGGAAAAACTGCTTTAAATTTGTTTCATTTTGTTCATTTTTGACACATTTCAAATAAGATGTTGGTACAGAAAGTAAATATTTAGACAAAATTGTAACAAAATTATTTTTAAATTTTTTATATCTTAATTTAAGTTAATACAACTGGAAGATTACATTTTTGATACGCTTATGAATTTAAATAAATCCAAAATAATTCATCTATTTTCTCCCATGTTAGTATTTTAGTTCACTGAGATTTTGACAAAATATTTTATTTCTGCCTTATGTTATTTTTAAATGAGTTATGTTTTTTATTCACACTGAAAAAGGAAGAAACTTTGATTAAACCCCAAATTTACACACACAAGCTTGCAAAGTGCACTAAGTTTCACTAAATCAAAACAGAAGGTGACTAATTCGCTCAGAAATGAAAAAGAATAGAATATCTAAGGAGATTCAAATATCTGTAGCTTTTCGAATAAGAAGTGATCATCTTCGGTTACACGGTCAATGATGTAAATAAATAAATCAAATGAAAAAAAAAGGGAAAATTTCTAGTCAGAAAATGGCTACGTTTTTCTTTTATCTGATTGATCCTGCAAAGTCAGAGGATGAGGAGGAAAAAAAATAAAACATTTTATGAATTTCTTTTGATTAGTGCTCATTCATTAACATTGCCAGCGTCAATTAGGTGATAAAACTGTTGGAACTGCTGACTTTTGCGGAAAGCACTGACTCACTAATTAAACCTGAACTAAATAATTACCCTTTGGAGTTAAAAAAGGAGAATGATTGCAAAGCTGGAGCTGCTCCACGGGCCATGAATCAGGAGGCTGACTTTAAGAAGCCTCATAAGCAGGTTTTAGACTCTTAAAATAATGATTTCTCCATGGGGAGGTGCAGCAGTGTGCACTGTTTGGAGGAGCTGTAGACTCAGTCTAAACTTTATTATTCTGTGCTTATTTACTGACATATACCTTTTGAGTCGTCCAGAGAAGTACAGGACAACAAATGTGAAGAAAAGCTGAGCGGTTCTTTGTGAGCAACAACTTAGCACACAATGTCAGCCATTTAAATGCTAACTAGGGCCTCGCTGAGCTGAACAGAAACCACTTTTTCCATCATCATTTTCCAGCTTTCTAACTAGTTCACAA
The DNA here is from genome assembly GCA_903067095.1 of Girardinus metallicus. Taxonomy (NCBI): domain Eukaryota; kingdom Metazoa; phylum Chordata; class Actinopteri; order Cyprinodontiformes; family Poeciliidae; genus Girardinus; species Girardinus metallicus. The sequence goes on from CAEGAE010049186.1 coordinate 6,337, forward strand.
TGACTCCATGTGTTCACGCTAAGCCAAATCAGTTATAAGCCAGTATGCATTTAGTGAGCTGCCCCACAGGGGAGATTTCTTGGATAAATCCACAGCAGACGTCACCCTCTCACCTGCACCATGATGGCCATCCTCAGCGAGTCTTTAGCGATGCTATCTTTGCATTTCTTGCAAGAGGCGCGGCCGCTTTTAGCGTACTCCGCCTTGTACAGCTTCTCCTCCTGGTTGTCCGCCATAGCTGTGTGTGGTGATGAAGCAAAACAAAGCGAAGAGACTGTGAGAGCAACTTTCTCCCAACCGGCGACACAACAATCACAGGCAGAGGAGTCAGCGAAGCCCGCGTGCCTCCACAGAGAGGAAACCGTACGAAGAGCACTCACTCTGAACAGATTTTCAAAAAAATGTTTAAAGTAATAAAAAAAAATGTGATTATTATTATTATTATTATTATTATTATTATTATTATTATTATTATTTATTCACCTAGCTAGCGTAATTATTCAAATATCGTCCCTTAAGCGTCTCTATCGCACGTCAACATCGCCGCCATATTGTGATAGTCATGAGTTATTTTTGCTGCAGTATAAAAGCCACTGGCGCATGCTATATTAAAAGTAACACAATTTGTATATTTTTTCGCAACAATATGGCAATAATAATCATTAGTATTAATAACATATTATGGCAAAGACCATGACCCTGATGATAACTAAAACTGAACTGAACAAAAGTGTATTGTGGAGCTGCATAAGAGTTTTCTGTATTACAAGCACAAGATAAATATAAAATTACTTGAAGAATAACTTCTGTGAGCCTTTTAACCAGAAAACATCCGTATATAAAAGAAAACAAAACAAGATACTATTTCCGGTGGGGAACTAATACGGAGATGCCACTCACAATATGGCGGACTCCCTGGCGTATCATGTCTCACAGCACATGACGTCATTACCCTGCGTTGGTAAACGAAAGCGTGTGTCGCCTTGTCTAAGACGAGGATCAAAATTGACTTATCTTCTAAAAAAAAACTCCATAATTTTTGTACATTTTGTTCAGCTGGGTCATTTAAAGCGATATGGATGACGAGGAGGAAACTTACAGGCTGTGGAAAATCCGCAAAACCATCATGCAGGTGCGTTAGATTTGAAAGTTATCTTCCTTAGCATGTTAGCTTGGCGAGCCGCTTGTTTCAATGAAGAGCTCTTCTTCGTGGTGTTGGAAATCCTGGGGTTTCATAGAGTTTATACTCATTTCTTGTTGACATTTAGCATTTTCCGTGTAATACAGTAGCAACCTATTAAAAATAAAGCCTGATAAAATGAATAATAGATTAACTAACAATACAGTCTGAGGTAAATATTCACGCTGTAACGTTCCCGGACTCCGCTAACGAGCTATCATTGTTTGAATATAAGCTTATACCAAAATTAAGAGCCAGTGATGGATAAAGCCTTAATAGTGGGACTGTCAGACAGGACAAACCTGCTCTAAATAAATAAACTAACTTTGCTTCTGATTCTCCCACAGCTCTGCCATGACAGAGGCTATTTGGTGACACAAGACGAGTTGGATCAGACTCTGGAGGAGTTCAAGAGTCAGTTCGGGGACAAGCCCAGCGAAGGTCGACCCAGACGCACAGACCTTACGGTGCTGGTGGCACATAATGATGATCCCACGGACCAGATGTTTGTTTTCTTTCCTGGTAAGATTTTGCGTTTACAGTTCAGGCTTTAAACGGTTTTGTGCAAAGTATTTGATTTACTTTGAAGAATGCTGAATTTTTGTGTTTTATTTAAGAAATTTTGAGCAAAAAAATTCTTGGTTTGTATTAAATATTATTTTACTTCTTACTTTCGGTCTACTTTTTGTACATCATTTTAATACTTGTGAGTTGTCAAAGAAGGAACTATCACTGATATCTTTAGATTATATTTGCTTCCCAGTATCAGCACAAACACACAATGTTAATTTGTAACCCTCTAGTTATCAATTCATAATGGCTTTTCCAGCTAAATAATCATAATAATAATAGTAGTAAATGATCCTCTTGAAATTCCTTCATTTTTTGGGGGATTAGAAAAACGGCAAAATGTCTTTTCCTTTATATGTTATAGCTCGGGGGGGAAAAAACAAAAAGTAGAAATCAGCAGGTCAGAGCTCGGTAGATTCCAGGGAACGGTCTAGTTGACAAAACAAAAACAAAAACTGGAGTTACATCCTATACATATTTCAAGTGACAGAAGAAATCTTAAGAAGACTTGACCCAGAAGTCAATACTACTTTTTGAAAGATTTATCTAATATTCATAAATAGGTGCTGGAAAACTTGCTTTCAATATTTGTCAAACTGTCCAGTCAGGTGTAAACAATGCTAGTCTTTTCCTGAGAGAAAGATGCAAAGATATTCAAATTCTAACTTGAACAGAAATAAATTAGGCACAGTGATGCAAATAGTATTGTTTTTTTTTGTTGTTTTTTTTTAAATTGAGATGTGTTTGATCTGATGGGTGAAAAATATTCGTGTTCATTGTTCTGTCGTCCCTACCAGAGGAACCCAAAGTGGGGATAAAGACCATCAAGATGTACTGTCAGCGGATGCAGGAGGAGAACATCACTAGAGCCATCATTGTGGTCCAGATGGGCATGACGCCCTCGGCCAAGCAGGTGAACAACTTTAACACTCATGCAAGGCTTCGCTTGAGTAGGTTTGGAAACGTGACCCAGTCCTGGATGTTTTTCTAAACCTGTTTGTTGATATTTGTTGCAGTCTCTAGTGGACATGGCACCCAAGTACATATTGGAGCAGTTTCTGCAGCAGGAGCTTCTTATTAACATCACAGAGCATGAGGTAAACAACAATGAGTTTTTTTTTTTTTAAGCATGAACTAAAAACAACAGCTGTTTCAATTCTGCATCCTGTCTTTGACCTTCAGCTTGTTCCTGAGCACATCGTCATGACAAAAGAGGAAGTGACTGAACTTCTAGCCAGATAGTATCCTGGTCGAGCCTCCTCTGCAGTGTGCTGCAATGTGCCGAGAGGTTTTATGCTTTGTTTTCTTTTTGTGCCTTTGTTCTCCTTAACACCTTTTAATTTAGTAAGTTAAAGGAAAGCCAGTTACCAAGGATACAGGCCGGAGACCCCGTGGCTCGCTACTTTGGATTGAAGAGAGGACAGGTAAACACGCAGCGAAGACAGACAAGAACAATACGTTAAATATGAGTAGAAATAACATCTCGGAGTGGGGAAACTCCAGCCAGGCGACAGGCAACTCCAAGCATGCAAATTTCCACAGAGGTAGCAAGATAAAAACCATAAAATAAGAAGTGCCTGCACCTGAAAGCAGTTTTGACATTTAAACAACTGCGTACAAGGTCCAGTTAGTTCTGTAAAAATGTTTTTCTCACGGGTGCAGCTGCAGACTAACTGCACACCACAAATGTCTTTATTATCAGCCACGATTCACTTCAGAATGAGCTGTTTGTTTCATGGAACTTTTATGAGCTGTACAGTTGTCTGATTTGAATAAATGTTTGAATAAATGCAAAACACCATCAGCAGTGTCACAGAAACATAAAAAAAAACAAAAAAAACAACAAAAACCAATGGAAGCTATTTTTGTGAACTTCACAGGTCGTGAAAATCATCCGGCCAAGTGAAACTGCTGGCAGGTACATCACCTACAGGCTGGTGCAGTGATGGACAGGTACACAAAACAACTTTTAAGACATTATCCATTTTTAAACTCTCTAAACCATCCATTTGTATTTTAAGTCTTTCAGTTTTGAGTTGCAGAGTCTGACACACGTCTCTGTTTTGTTTTCTAGTTCTTCTGAATCGACCTTCAGGACCGCTAAAATCCAGTTTTTGCTTGTGGATGTAATTTCTCTATTGTTTTTAACTTCTTTAGATTCCATTTTTGTTTGTATTTACAGATTTTTGTAAAATAAAGTCAATTAAAATGTGGTTGCCTGAATCTTAAGTTTAAAGCAAAGTTTTACCGGTGTGCAGAGCTGTGTCAAGAACGCGAGTGCCTACCTTCTTTTTCCTTTTAAAAGGCATGCTGCAGCTGTCGTAGGCAGGAGTTTCTAATGCGCAGAATGTTTTTTTTTTTTAACCTCGTCTCTCACATGCCCTCTCTTTATGCCCTCCCTAAAACCAGAGTAGTGACATCACGACGGGGACAGGAACTACGCTCTTCCTGCTCTGCATTGGTTCCTTTTTCTGTTAGGTGAAAAATGCCAAACAGAAATACATGAGTAACGTTTCAAAATAAAAATCAATTTTTATTAGAATAAGTCAGACATTCAGTGACAGATGGAAAAACATGTCAGAAATTTCTAAAGTTTAAAATTTCACAGCACTTTAAAAGGGAAACTGTTCAATAGTTGAACTAATTACAAACTTATCTGACCGATATTCACATTAAGCTTGTAGAACTACAAAAATTCTGGAAAAAAGTATGTGGAATCAAATTTCTTGAAGTGACAGAGTTAATTCAAAGAGCAGTAAGCGTGCAGAAGTTTCTCTGCCAGATTCATGACCTTTTACAAAAGTGGAATAAAAACTCATTTTAGTCTCATCGTACATCCTCGACTGACTTTAATGTATAAGAGCAAATTTATTTATTTGTATCTTGCAGGCGTCCAACTCTGTCGGTTTAATTTAAAATCCTGTGATCAGACAAACTCGGGTTCTGTGTCCCGCCTCCTCGTCAGCGGTAGATTCTTTCTGCACAGACAGGCCAGTGGGACGCCCGACAGGCTGGCAATGGGGGAGCTCAGCTGGTTGTTGTTGTTGGACTGGTTCACGTTGAGCTCAGCCAGCGAGGTCGTCACTTCCTGCTCTGCTGCTGCGTCTTCCTCTGGCGGGGCGCTCTCCGGCACAGCAGGGGGCTCTCCTTCTCCGTCTCCTTCAGGGTTGTCCTGATCCTGCTCTGTGTCCTGCTCCGGGTCGGTGTGGGTGGTGGAGTGGCTGGACAGGTCCAGGCTGTCCCTGTAGCTCAGCTGCTCGTCCTCCGTGCTCACTACGCTCTCCTGCTTCATCAGCCTTCTGGAGCTGTGGCTGCCCTCGTCCAGCTCTGAGTCGGAGTCAGGGAGCTGTTCGCTGGAGCCCAGTGATCCCAAAGAACTTCCTGGATTAGAAATGAGCAACCAAATTTAAAACCCTTGCTTACTCAGAGTGGATTTCAAAGATTTCAACAGATTGGAGTTTATATAGAAACTCACCGCAGCCCTCCTGCTGCGGTGAGTTGTCGGAGTCCGGCTTGTTCTGGTCGTCTTTGCTTCCATCCTCTTCTCCATCTCCAGTGCTTTCCATCTTATCTCCAACACTTTCCTGATTGAGTGAGGTGACGGGATGGTTGAGAGATTTGCTTATTTTCTCATTTAACACATTGTATCACATGAGACCTTCTTAAAATTGTTTTTCACTGAACCGTTAATGGGTTTTATGGGGGATTCCAACCATATTTATATTGTTTACGAAGATGTTTATGTGCATTTCAAATGGAAAATTGACGCTTACAACAGATGTGAAGTTGATCAACTTCCTGTGATTGAGTGAGGTGACCCCAGCCACCTCACTCAATCATTTAAACTCATTTTCATTTCCAGCCACACCATGAATGTTCTCAGAGAGCCGGTTGAGGCAGAAATTGATCAATTGGTAAAATATTGTACCTTTATGAAAAAAAAAAGAAGATATTTAAAGACCAAGTAATTCATACAAACAAAAACTAATTTGACTGATAAAATAATATTTAAACACACAACTATTATTTCTGTGGCCGCCTGGTGCCTGGACGGCCATAGAAATTGTTCTGGTGGGTCGGATTTGGCCCGTGAGCCTCGAGTTTGACATATGCTTTAATGCGTTCCATGGATTGGTTGGAAAATATTTTAAAACTGCTTCATATTTTATATTTCGTCATGTTGCAAACTAATGTATTTAATTGCAATTTTATGAGGCATCACTTTTCAAATTCTAAATGTTACAATTAGGAACGATGTCGGACGTTTTTAGCAAGAGGAAAGAAAAATTTCTAGGTTTACGAATATTCATGTATTGGCTGGAATACCTACCTGCTGCGTGGACGTAGATGTGGAGCGCGCGTTTTTGTTGGTCTGGGGAGGTTTCGACTGGAATATTGAAGAATAGAAGACGATGAGGGCCTCCACAATGCGGGCCTGGTGAGGGTAGTCCACCAGAGAGGACAGGGATATCGTGGCCCCGGTGGGACGGGGACGCATCAGGGAGGGCCCAAACACAATACCCAAGTTGCTGGGGCTCATCTTGTTGTCCTCCTCCAGCTCTGCAATCCTGGATCAACAGAAACGTAGTCAGTGGGACCGCCTGGAAACTAGTGGTTTTATTTAGAGCTGAAATGATTAATCGAATTGATCGTGATAAGTCAATTACTGAAACCATCAACAGATTTAGCAATCGATTTATCGTTAACTGGAGTATAGAGACTAAAAAAAAAAAAAAAAATGCAATTTGCAGAAAGAACAACTAATTAAACCAAAATTGTACAAATATATAAATTTTGCAGTTAAGAGTAAAAACCCAGAACTCCTCAAATGTTTTAGCTCAAATTCTGTAAAAACAAATCTATTAAGCACCTTTTGGTTATCCGAGTAGTTGTTTAATCCAAAAATTAAACATAGTAACCCTACAACACTGTATTGATGTCAAAATCAAGCAGAAAGGACAAAACTTGAAAAGTATTGAAGTATTTTTTTCTGCTGTTCACTAAAGGAATGCCATGTTGTTGCATTTAGGCAATAAAATGTTTATCTTCTCATTTAAAAAAAAAGGAACAGAATTATTTATTACCATTTTTTTAATGACGTATAATCGTCAAAATAATCGATAGATTAATTGGGAACGGAAATAATCATTAGTTGAAGCCCTAGTTGCCAGCTGACCTTCGAAGGTGGCGAACGATGTACCGCAACGTAGCAAAGTTGGGCTTGGGCAGCTCCTTCACCAGCTCCTTCAGACTGTCCACCAAAACAAGGACTTCCGGGTCAGAGTCGGGCCCCAGGTCAACCAGCTCGGGCCCCCGGACCACTACTGGGTTGGTGCTGCTCGATTCGGCCTCCTCTCCCTCGGGCGCGTCTCCCTCGCTGTGCAAACTCTCCTTGGCCAGACCCATCAGTGTGTTGTACAGACGGAAAGGCATGATGGGCTCTGGCAGCTGAAGGCAACAGGAAACAGACGCACAGAATTCAGATAACATGGAAACGAGGACGACTGAAACTAAACACAATGCAAAATGAGAGCCAAGCTCTCACAGGTTTAACAGTTTCTTGAGGTTCCTGCATTGGAATCTAAGCAAGAGTTTAGATTTATGCAAAACATATCTATACCCAAGTTTAGCTTAGAGGTTTAAAAATTGCACTTTATTATCCGTTTTTAAAATGTGACCGACTTCTGGCCAATCCAGGGGAATAATATATATACACACACATTTTAATCGCAATGATTTAATACAGAAACATATAAAGAGTAAAAACTATCAAACTTGGCAAGTTCAAACATTCAGTAAGCCTGTGGATCTAATGTCTTAACATTTTACCTCTGGTAAACACAGTCAAACTATGAGAGACTAGAAGATGTGATGAAGAGTGGGTACTTGTTCCAGGATGCTTCGTGTACCTGTCTGAGGTAAAGCTTGAGGACGTTGCTGATGTCATGTGGTGAACACTGAGACAGCTCCACCAGCTCCTTGCCGTTTTCGAAGGCCTGACAGAGTTTCTCCACGCGGGTCTTCACACCGTTCACCCTGTAGATGCCCTGGGGAGAGGAAGCAGCGGTTCACGGCCGACGCTTTGACACCGGCCCAAACGTCTTAAACGGAGATATTGGGAGCCTCCTCACTTTCATCTTGAGGGCGCGTCTCTCGATCTCAGAGATGCACTTTGTGATGATGAAGGGGATGCCGTCGCTGGCGCAGCTCGCCACCTGGGTGAAGTCCCGGCCGAACAGCTGCAGGCGGCCCTGCAGCTTCTTATGGCCACACTGGATGGCGAGGGTCTCCAGGCAACGCTTGTGACACGACAGGAAACACTGGGAGGGGATAGAAAAATTAATTAGCCTGAAAGTTTTGTTTGTTTTTATTACAGCGATGGCACACAATGTTTGATGCCCCCTCAAAAGAAGTGCAGACAAAACTTATAAAACTGGAAGCATGCGGATACAGAGCCCTACATTATGAGCCTGATGGTGATGTATGAAAAATGTTAAACGTAGCTGTCAGTGCAGTACGATGTTGTCTGAATATTTTAGAAATGGCTCATGTTTAAACTGAATCCATTTACTCAAATCAATAACTGAGACGTATCTTTAATTATGCTGTATTTTTTAACGTTGATCAAATGCGTTAAAACTTTTAATCATTAATTTACAACTTCCTGTTGTAAATTAATGAAATATAACTTTGGCACTGAAATATAAATTTGGCATTAAGGTAGGTCTTTAAAATTATCTCGTCAACGCTGATAATATCTATTCATTTATTTCATATTTAAATTACATTTAACTAACCTGATCTATAAGACAATGAAAAGGATTTTATTGCGTACCCCCTAAACCTGTTAAGTTTAAGAGCTGAGGACAGCATTTTATAAAAAATACATAATTTACAGAAGTTAAAAGCATGCATTGAAGTCTGTGTTACGTTTCCTCTAAAAGGTTTGAGAAATCAACACAGATTACCTTTTTGATTTGAAAAATAAAGTAAAAGAACAACTCCTCAGAAAATATAAGTGTACAGAGCTTTTGCAAAATAAATAGAGTCCTGATGAAGGACTCACTTCCTCGCACTCGGCCCCCTGGAAGTAAACGTAGCTGTCACATTCCCGACACTTGGCAGGAGTCCTCAGCTTCCTCAGCTTGTGGGTCTGGGCCGCTTTGGACAGGCCGATGTTCCGGAAAGGTCTGGTGGAGGCCACCACGTCTGGATCCATGCCATTAATATCTGCACAGAACTGTCGTCGTCACATACAGAACAGGAGAAGTCGTTCACAGAAAGCGCAGTGGAAGGACGATCCTGTGCTAAAACGTACTTGGAGTTTCAAACGATGAAACGTTTCCATCTTTCTCGTCTTTCTCATCTGTCTCCTCATCAGACGACATCGTTCCAGTTGAGGACGTTCGAGCCATTTTGGAAATGTCACCTAAAAATTAAACAGTTCAATGTGAGATTTCTAAAAAATTTCATTTACCTCTATCCTTTGTAAAAACCAGATGTTTATAAGTCAGCACACGGAAAATGAACTTTCAAAGGGCTTATTGGTTTTAGTGGAACGGTGAAGAGGAAATCTTCAGGTTGCTGTCAAACTGTTCACTAAAACAAATTAGTGACTCACTTGTGCTGGCAGTGGGAGAATCCAGCCCCGTGTCTACCATGCTGTCATTGCTCACTGTTGAACCCCAAGATTTGTGTCCCTGTCCTGGAAAATTGAAAAACAGCAGAATGAGAGGAGGAGCAAACACTGGAATAGCAGCTTAGCTTTAAAGTCTTAATAATGATGCCCCTGGTTATTAGAAGGCATTGCTTACTCTTACGTTGAGCCTCCGTCTCTGCAGCAGTAGGATCCACACTGATGGTGGGACCTTCAGTCTGACTCGTATGGTGGTCAGTGTTGAAACTGTCGTTTCTTGGTCTGTGGCCGTGGCTGAAATCATTTGTTATATTTGGCTTAGCATTTTATATTGTTGTCTGTTTAACAAATCTGAAGCTTTTCCAGATTTTGTCACAGATTTTAATGTATTTTAGTGGGATTTTATGTGAAAGAGAAGGACATTGAAATCTGAAAAATCTGAATTTGAATTCAAATCCCTTTAGTTGAAGGAAAAAAAAAATCCTTTTGCCCTCACAACCTCACAAGTTTCCTAATTTGTGTTTTCATTTAGCATGAACAGGGAGGCTAGTTTGAGTTGTGATGTTCAGCAGTCTCCTATGTGCTAAACCGCTAACATACATGTCAAAACTCAAATCCGGCCCGCTGTAGCTGTTTATGTGGTCCTCAAAACTCCTCTCAAGACACGGGTATGTGAAGTTCAGTATAACAGCTGTTACTTTGTCAAATCAAACTACTTGTTTTTGGATAGTTTAAAATAACCTCAATGTGAAAAGATGATACATTTTTAGAAATACTCCCCAAATACAGCAAAAGCCACATCATATATATATATATATATATATATATATATATATATATATAGTTTTATTAATACATTCTGCCACAGCTAGCTCTTGAAATGAGAAGGAGTTTGACACCCCTCCTCTAAAGGTTTTTGTTTTGTTGTTTTCTGTGAGGTGTTTGCTCTGAGAGAATCCCCCACCTGGACGATGAGCTGGTCGGGGAGTACGTCTCAAACGAGTAGTGGACACCAGGCTGCTCGGGCAGCTGCAGGTCTCGTACGTGGGCCGCGTACTGCTGGCCGGGGTCGTACAGCTTACTGCTCTCACACAGGGTCTGGTAGTGGACAGGCAGCGCCACGGTCTGCATGTGCATGAGCTGGTAGTAGGAGATGGTGGCCTGCAGGAGGAAGGACAGAAGGGTAAACACACTTCAGCGTCCGCAGCGGAGACAAGGCGGCGGCGGTGCTGCGGGACTGGTTGTGCGCGTTCTGACCGATCGGAGCGTCTGGTCGCTCTGTTTGATGACGTCCTGAAGCTGCCGCAGCACCGTCACCTTCGTGTGCTCCAGCTCCAGCTGCTGAGTGGTGGCATCTGCAATGCATGTTCTATAGGTGGCCTCCGCTTCGACTGCCTGTGTAGACATGAAAACACAAGTTTATGCTTTAACTTCTAGGTATATTACATTACGCAGCTCAAAAAGATATTAAAGGTGCATCTGTAGGCAGACGGAAGTCTGTTGTCATGTAGTGGTAGAGGTAAAGGTATAAATCAATTAAGAATATTCACGAAGACCTTGTTGCGAGCCTCTTCCTCAACACGCTTCTTCTTCTCCACAGACTTTGCAGTAGACCCTCCTCCCTCCTCTTCAGCTCTGCAGGCCGCCGTTTTGGCCTTCTCGTACTCCTCGCAGCGGACCATGTAAGCTTGCTTGGCTTTTCGTAGGTTTGCCTCGCACTCCAGCTAACCGAGAAAAGTCATTTTCAGTCGCAAGTTGAAATCCAAACCAGCTACGTACAATTCAAAGCAAAAAAAAAAAGGTCCTACCAGTTTTCTCTTTGCTCGAATCCAGAGCTCCTTGATATCCTTCCGCTTCTTCTCGTGCTCCTGCTTGCGTTGCAGCAGAGGCTGTGTGGGGAAGGCCAGATGTTAGGTCAAGGGTTGGCTCAAGTGCGAAAGGTCAGAGGTACAGAAACTGCGTTTATGATGCAGAGACCTGAATGAAAGTCTGATTGTGCAGAGTGGTGTTGGCCTGCTGCAGCCCTACGCTTTGTTCCTGGTCCTGCTCCAGAGCGAGAGAGTAGATGGAGAAGAGGGGCATGTGGGGCTAAAGGGGGAAACACAACACTTCATGTCAGTGAAAGAAGATTTAACGATACCGTCAGAACTTTTTCATAGCAGTTTTTGATATTTGGAAATAGGAAGAATGGGATTTACGTGTGTTATGCTGTGTTTGCAGGACTGGTATAATCTCTGAAGGCCTTTGGCGAACTCCGCCTCTGTAACACAAGAGCAGCAAAACCTGTTGGCACTGTAGCTCCCCCATGTGGTTGTTGAAGGGCATAGAGACTTAATTCCACACGATACAGAGAATCTTACTGCTTCACAATGAGTGATGTAAATGTGGCACAGCTAATGTATTCATAAAGAATAAAAATCACAAATAACAGCCAAGACCAAATCTACTCTTGTTGTTCTTAAATGTTGATAGATTAAGATTTGCAGCATCGCTTGTTACTTTTAAGAGGTTGAAAAAGTAGTTGCATAAAATATTTCTGATTTTTAACAGTTTTTTCTTTTTCTTCCACTTTATTATAGAAGAACTTGCAGTAATGACGTTTGTCAAGCAATGACTCATTGCCTAAAGAAAATTTGCTAATAGTTGCATCAGTATTTTACATCAAAGACGTGTTCCCTGAACGTAAACATCTACAGTAACTCACAGTAATATTAAGACTTACTACATCTGATCAGGATTTATAAAGTAGCACAACTAAACTTGAAAAAATATGTCATGCATTTACGTTCAGCTGCTTTTATACACAGAATAAAATACACATAGATTTTGCTCACTTTCTAGCTGGGCAACTGCTGCAGATAGCTGGTTGAAGTGAAATTTATTTAATAGCATCGTAGTAAAGGGAGCTAAATACAAATCTTTTTCTTCCACTTTCATAATTGTCCGTCATGTGAAATACCCCAGAAAACACATTGAGCTTTGTGGTTATAATGTGGGAACTATTGTAAAGTTCCCTGTGAAATACTTTCACAAGCCACTGTGATTTCTAGATAACCAGAAAACAAACTTGGAGACAAAAAACAACCCTTTTCTGTTCTTTAAATTTCCATGCAGGACATTTGTCCTCTGCTAGCCTTAACTTGTGGCATTTCCACTTACCCATTGTGGTTCTCTTTTCCACATAACTTATCAGATCCTTCATGTACTTAGAAATGGATTTGGCATAGACCAGAGCTGAGTCCACACCTCCCTCACTGCGCTGGAGAATCACATCCACTTCCTCAACTCGGCCTGTGAAATGACACGCAAACACTCATCAGTCAACGAACTCAAAACAAAACAGTTTTTCCTACCAACTTTGATTTGATTCAAGCCTCGAATCTTCTGCCTTCTTCAGATAGAAGATTTTAAATGTCTCAATGCTGAACTTTAGTTGTTGCCAGTGTTTTTTTTTTTTTTTGTGGGGGGGGGGCTTTCAATACTTTAAAGATTTTTAAGCTTGTATGACATTAACAAGACATGAGCCACATGAATGTTTCTTCACGTTAGAAAGAAATCATTCCTTTCCACTGTTGCCTCACACACAGCATGTCTGTTTTTTTAAGAATATACTTAAAAATACTTAATATTACTAAGACTGATCAAACCTCTGGGGTTTGTTTAACATTAAAAACAGATTTGATCTGGTCCAATCTGAACTGGAAGCTGCAGGACGGCTTCATGATGCATCGGCATGAACACAAATTGAACCGAGTTGAAATTGAAAAGCATGGAGGTAAAAACCCGAATAATGTATATTTTTTTTATACTTATAGGAGACTTCATGGATGCAGAGCTGGACCAAAGAGCAGAGAGAGAAGGAAGAAGTTCAAACCATCTCTTCCGTCTATCATATCCACAAGTCCAATGTCTCCATACAGCCAGGTAGGCATTAAAAGGAGGTCAAAGGTGAATGAGGTAAGTTAGGAGTCCTTGCCAACAACCCATTGTGTCATCCAGGACATGTTACTGTGAAATATTGCATCTGCTGCCCAGAAATTGAGCTTTTAGCGTGTCCTGTCAGTCATGAAACTGTGATGGACAGTTTTCAGTCAGAGGCTTCTTGAGATTTGTTGTAAGACTGACTGCTACCGGAGGTCCTTCCTGTCCACAGAATCACCGTCCGTGGTCACTCTGAAGATCTTTGGATGAATTGAGTAACAACATTTAACTTCCCTTTGGGATCGATAAAGTATTTTTCAATTCATTCAAACAGTAGGAGTGTTGAAAATCTGTGGGCTGTGGTATTCAAACCAGCAGGGGGGAGACCAACAATATTTCAGGCTTGAGTCGCATCAGGATCCATACAGGGGTTGGGGTTGATTTTACCCATAGTTAATTTTAGCAGTAATTGGAGAGGAGGAGCTTATCACCTACCGTTGTCATGCAGGTCACTCCTGAATTGTCCCCCTTCCACTCCCTGACCTGCTGCAGCGTACAAGTTCTCCATCGACTGAAAACACAAACCATTTAGAGGTGAAACTTTCTGGATTATGGTTTTCATTGGGAACAGTAGTAAATCTGTTTAAAGTTGGCGTGTAGGATGTAATGGACTCAAGCTCACTCTGCTTTTCTCTGTGGGCAGCAGGGAGAGCAGCGTGCTGCTGTCCACTTCCCCCATCAGAAGCTCGGACACACTGGAGAGGGGAGATACAGGTGCATTTCAGTAAGTTGTAAAATGTTTGTTTCTGCCAGCATTTTTTTTAAATGATGCAAAAGTGTTATGGACTGACTGGTCAATTGTTTAATAGAAATTGATGTCTCTTTAATAATAATACTTATTCTTAGAAATCACAGTTTAGGGTTAACTGTAATAAGGCTGCAGCTCCCGATCATTTTAGTGAACAATTGTTCAATCCATTAATCTGACAATTAATCGCATGAAAAAATTGGCACATTCTGCATTTCACCACTTAAGTCTTAGTACAACATTAGAGATACAAAACAAGTCAATTTCTTTTTCTCTTATATGTAAGAAAATAAACACTTTACCACCTAAAATGCAATAAGAGCATTGCTTAGTGAATGCTTGATCATTTGACGCATCTGCAGCTAAGAAAATACGTCTATCGTCAACATAGATTTTTGGATTAACTGTTTAATAATTTGTCTAGCAATGAGATAAAATGCTTAACAAGACATTTTTTTAAACAGAATTTGAGTGAACAAAGTTTTAGTGAAGCTAAAACTACGCCTTTTCAGGATTTCTGTGAAGAGCACATTTGCGATAATTTTTTTCCGTAAATGTAAAAATTATATTTTTTTTGCACAGTTTTGGCCTAATTACTGCTCTGAATGTGCTATTCATTCAGCCCATTGTCTATTTTTGAGTCTGTATACTCCAGTTAATGATTAACGTGTCACTAAATTAGTCGGCAATTAATTGAATTGTTTCAGCCCTAAGCTGTAATTATAGTGCTAATCTATACAAGATTAACAGAGTTATTTAAATACAGCAACAGATAAATACATATGGGAATATCATTAAATGGGTAAATGATATTAAACAACACAGAGGCGTAGAAACTACAGCTCAGACACTAGGTTGGTTTTGTGAACAACTAAGCTTCTAGAAGAGAAAAAAAGGGAAGAGGTCGGAGCCTAATGTGAAACCTTTGCAGGTACAGCAGAGACAGGAAGTGACAAAGATAAAAGTTTTGAACTAAGTCACCTCTATCAGGTTCAATCATTTTTCTGTGAAATCAATAAGTTTGTTTCCTTTGAAACCGGGGTTATCTGGCAACATGATGGACAAATAATAAAAGCACAAGAGCGGGTGCTCCATGTTCGAGTTGTTTTGTTGTGACAGAAAAGTCGGAGAGCGGAGGAGGGAATGAGGAAACAGACACGTCAGGCAGATTTCAACTGTCTCTGCCAGCTCACTTCCTCCTAAAACCGACGGCTGTCTAAACCTTGAAACGGCTCGCTCTCTTTTCCCCAGTTTATTTTTAAGAAAATTAGCAAAAGAAAAGACACAAACTAATCTCGAATCATTTTTAAATCATTGATTTGATCTGGTTTCTTCCTGTGCATTTGATTTCTGGTGGACATTCTCACACCGTCTCGTTGCTTCAGACTGTGCAATCTGTGCCGTTAGAGCTCAGGTAGTCAAGAGAAGTTTCAAGTTTTGGTTTTGTGACGGTAGATGAAAAAAAACAACAAAAAACAAAACAAAAAAAAAAAAAAAGAAGCCACTTCCTGTTTTCAGCTTTGGCTCGTGCAAATGTGTCACCATCAAGCACTTCTCTTTGCTTCCCAACATCAGACTCTCAGCTCACTACTACACACACACCTACACACGCACACACACACTACAGAGTAATCTGTATGTCAAATACATGCGGACACCGTTATGAAGCAAGACCGCTATCTCCAACGGCAACAAACGCCAGCTTCACTTACAGCTGCTAAATATAACCTTGCTGCACTTACTTGCTACTGAAGGCGACTGCAATGGTCTCGATGGCCTTCTCAAAGTCTTTCTTGTTCGCCTCGTTGGACGCCTCATAGTGGAACCCTGAAGCAACGTCCAGATGTTCAGGTTGCAGCAGTTTCCCCCAGAACATTGAAACCCTCCTCCACCTTCTCCTCACCTTTGACCTTGGAGATGAGCTTCCCAGCAGCAGTGAGGATCTCCACTGTGTTCAGCAGCGGGTACGTGTTGATGACCTGACGCAAGTTTCGCAGCACCTCTCCCAAACACTCGTGTGCCACGGGCCGCTGGCTCTCCTTACCTGTGTGAAGGAAGAGCTGGGTGAGACGAGCGCACGCATAAAAAGACGGCAAGAAAAAAAAAAAAAAAAAAAAAGAGACAGTGCCACAGATTGTGAATGTTTCCGTTAAACAATCAGCTTCTCTACGGGAGCTGCTCTCCGACGTATTTCAATCTGGTAAATGCTTCAGATATTGCTGCTGAGATGCACGGAGGAGAATTACTGGTTTTATTTTCACTGTAAAAGTTTGCCTCCACAACAAACGGAAAAATATCCACTCTGCAGCAGAGAGCCTTTATTCCCCTGCATTTTCTGTTGGTTGTATCTTTAAATGGGAGCATAAACCATTGTCCTGTCATTCTGTGTGTTCTATGGATTAAGCAGAGCTTAATTACCGATTAATATTGTCAGGCCGCAATATTACCCAGCTGCTGCTGAAGCTTTAATTTCTTACTTAAACTGCATCATAAAAGTACATTTCCTTCTGGCTGTTGAGACCAAGCCTCTTACAGTTAGTCAATTAATCACATGATAAATTAAAATGCGTTTGATAATTTGGATTCTGAATATTTTTTGAAGTGCAGTTTTGGTTACAGAGACTTGACAATCCATTTTATTTATGGTTTTGGTTATGTATGGGTTTTATTTCCGTTTTATTTTGGATGTTTAAAATATCTTCCTGCTTTAGTTTGTCTTTGACAAGGAAAACTTGTATTCTTTTGTCATTGTCAATGACTTCAAATATTACTAAAAGTTGCTTTCTAGGACAATTTGTTGTGACCGGTCTAGCTGAGACTAATGTGGAAATGTTTAGACTCTAAACCAAAAGAGATTTAAAAGTTCATTCTTGTACAAGTTAGCAAAGCATTAAACGACATTTTCTCTTTGACTGGGATTTTGATTTAAAAGGATTGTAAAAACAACTTGAGGTAAAACTGATACACATGTTTTCCTCATTGTGCACACACTCCTCTCAGCTCATCGTTCTACAAAAAAGAAATATCCTCATGTGCCAATCTTCAACCAAGAAAACAAAAAAAGAAAAACATTGAAATATTTTTAGCTCTAAAAAGGTGCTGGCTGTTTCACTCCAATTCCATTTTCTACTTTTACTTTGGACTGGATGTGAATAATATCCACCAGCAGGAGGTAGCTCAGTTATTCTAGTCTGATTAGGGATTATAATCTGTCAATCGAACCAGATTGAAACAAGATGCAATACAAGATTGGTAGAAAGCATACAGTTGCGTTCAATATTACACGGCAGCACAAATATATACCCAACTATGAAGAAAAATTAACTGATACTGGTAAGTGTGTTGGTACAAAATGGTTGGCTTGTGTGTAGGAAATGAAAGTAGGCTGGGATAAAACAGCAGCACTCTGGTATGAAAATGGGGCCATCAAGAGGCAAATAGACCTGGAAATTCTCCAAAATCTCATGATCAACAGGAAATAAGACATGAATTAACTGATTAGCATAAATAACTAAATAAACCTGCATTAATAATATTGTGATTTGAAAATGTGTTAAAGACTCCAAAGCTTTAACACAGATGCTTGACCACCTAAAACAGGTCGCCAAGCATCAAATCCTGTAATTAGGACGTGATTAATATGGCGTAATTTGGCTTGGAAGCCAAATTACGCCATACAAAAGTATTCATAGCCACTGAACTTTTTCACATTTTCTCACATTATAAAGTCACAAACTTTAGAGAATTGTATCAATAGTTAAATAAATAAAAATCTAAAAAAAAAAAGAAGCAGCGTTTAGTTTTATTCAGCCTCCATCACTAAGATATCCTGAAATAAAATTTAATTCAATCAACTCTCTTCAGAGCTTATCAACTTAGCAAAAAGATTCAGTCTCAGTTGTTGTGTAAAGCGTTCACAGAAAAATTGAGCACAAACATGGATCAGAGGGAAAGTTGTGGAGAACTCTAGAGCCGGGTTGGGTTTTAAAACGATACCCCAAACTTTAAACATCTCACAGCGTTCTGTTCAATCATCTCCAGCTGGACTGAAAGGTCCGACAAGGAGGAGCATTAAATCCCACGGTTACCGGGAGAATCCGTCAACATGACCACTGCAAAGTCTGGCCGTTATCAGAGAGTAGAAAGACGAAAACATCAAGAAGTTTTCCACAATTCATGTTGAGGACACAACAAAGAGGAAGAAGTTGCTCTGGTCAGATGAGACCAAATATTATGTGGCCTACAGGCAAACCCACAGTGTGACAATGCACATCACCCTGAACACACAGCCCCTCTTGGTGAAACGTAATGGTGACAGCCTCATTCTGCGGGTTGCTGTTTTGTAATGCGGACAGGGAAGCTGCTCAAAGTTGATGGCGAAATTGCTTCGAGGTACAAAATAATTTTGATTTTTTTCTCAAGATGCATCAATTCCTTCCACTTCACGTACAGTATTAATAAAGTACATTAAAGCTTGTGATTGTCAAATTAATTTAATTTATATATCACATTTTCAGCAACAAGGCAGCTCAAAGTGCTTTGTAATGCGAAGAAAATAAAGTGAATAGTTTGAGGGGAATTTCAACAGAGCAAAAAAAAAAAAACCCCCAAACTTTCTAGCTTAGCTTCACAACCAAAAAAGCCAAGGCAGCACATTTAGGAGGCAGCTGAGTGACGACAATCGCTTTAAAGCAGACAAATTCCCTAGTCACAAGGTGTTGCAAAACAAAGAGCACAGTCAGTGTGAGACAGTCAAGTAAACGACAGGTCAGCTTTTATCCCAGTGGAGCCACTACAGCCTGCTTGATTGTGTTCTTCACACATTTAAGCAATGCTCTTTTCGCTACCTAGCGCAGCCTGCAGCTGGAGGAGGTAAGACAGCAGCTGAACCTTCATTCTCCCACAGTCTGTCAGACGATTTCTGCCAATGGTGGAGGAGCAACAGGTGACCCAGACGGGAACAGTTTTGCAGCGGTGCCACAGAGGATGTGGCCCTTTCTCAAGATTTGCAAGATTAGTCTTCAGCTCTGGTAGTCTGCTGTATCTGCAGACTACCACGGAAACACAAGATGGCTCAGGTCACATTGATCGCAAGTGAAAACTAAAGTAAAAAAAACCAACAACGTGGCACCGTAACAGTATAATAAAGAGATTCACAGTAGGAGCAGAATTATGAAAGTCAGAGTGACGGTGATGTAGGTCAACCCATCAGAGGAGGAGGAAGTGTTCAACGAGGCCTTTCTGTCTCTGAGTTATCCATCATGGCTTCCTGTTTAGAAAGCCAACATGGGTGGAGAGCGTGACTTAACAAAAGATAGCAGGAGACAGAAAAATATTTCAGGATCTGCCATAAATAAATACGTTGTAACTAGATTATGAAGGAAGCTGGACGGCAGTCTGAGATGTTTTGCTTGTGGAAGCCGGTCCATTGTGGGCTCTGCCGCGTCGCAGGCCGTTTCAGGCTCGGCTGCATCGTGCAGGAGGGGCACAGAGTGCACGAACACGGCTGCAGTAAACAAGAAGCTGGCTTCCTGCAGGAGACAAGAGCGCGGTCGCGTCTGTGGGCGCAGCGGAAGCGCATTCGTCAACTCGGAGAGAGGAAGCTGCACACGAAGGCTCCGCCCGCCGCTGCTGTCACTCACGTAAAGCACACATGTTTGGGCTGATGCAAGATCGACAGGAGGGCCTTCTGACAGATCGCTCATGAGAAGCTGTAGAAAGTCACCAAAAACAACATTGTCCTGCTTGAAAACTCCCCCCACCCCCGTGAGAACAAACATACCTGTCTCCACAATGACACAAAGATGTATTTTGTCTGCCCCGACGTGAAAACAGACAGTTTTTCATAATATTTCATGCCAATTACAGCACAGGAAGCGGATATACAAAGTTAACTCAAATAGAAAAGCTCCAAAATGTTTGGACCCCTCTCTCTCTCTCTCGTTGCTCGGGGGTCTGCCTCTTACCCTCAGCCAGTACGACATCCTTGAGCTTGTCCACGGCCTCGGCGAAGCGCGCCACGTCCCTCAGCAGGGCTGGGATGTCCTCCACCTCGATCACGGTGCTCTCCGGTACCTCGGACTGGGGGGACGGGCTCAAGGCCCCCTTTCCCTGACCTTTAGTGTGGACCCACGATGGCAGCGGGAACCCTGAGGAGACACGGAAACACAAGATGGTCAATTGAGCCTTTCTCAAGAGAGCAACTCTTTGGAGACGGTTCCAAGAAAGCTCTTCAAAGTGGAGACACACTACCCTCAAAATTATAGCATAATTGAAGAATACACAGAATACACACAGCAAATTTAAAGGTGCAGTGAGATGTAGGATAGATTTGGGGTACAACAAATTTAAGAGCTTTGAATGTTAACATTTCTTCAAGAATAATCAGCCTTCAAGGTTGCTTTCTGTTTAGAGTCTAATCATCCTGTAAGAACTGCTGAAGAAGTGCCACATTCGCACACATCCATCCTGCCCCCTGCCTGTTGTTGACACAGAGGGCCATGCCTTCAGCAGCCAGGTGTGTTGACTCTAATGGGACACTGTGTAGAAGTGAAGGTTGTTTTTGAGGCGGACCTGCGGCGCTGGCGTGTCGACTCAGAGCGGTGGGCCTCTTCAGAGTCTGGACGGGGGACGGACAGCCCACCCCCTGCATGGCGGCCAGCTTGGCGTGCTGGGGGCTCGGGGTCCCCGGGCAGGACAGGGACGAATCCTGGAGGCCCGCCGCGGTGAGGGTGAGGCTCGAAGAGGTGGTGGAGGAGCAGGGCGAGGAGGAGAGGGCGGCGTCGCCCGCATCTTTCCGAGGCTGCTCCTGGAGAATGGACAGCTGGGAGAAAGAAATGGAGATTTTAAGTTTTCCACAGGAGGTTTGACCCACCGATTCCAGTGGTTTTTCAAAGGATTATACCAGATAAAAGAGAAAGAAATGGTCCCAGATTGTTTTTTGTTTTTTTTAATCAAAACATAAAGGGAACAGCATTGCCACTCATTAATTCATGCAATAAGCTGCTTCTTCTTGGTCGGTTAAGATATAAATCAAAAATAAATAAAACAAGATAAATCTGAGAAATACGTTTCTTCCAACTGAGAGTATTACTCTGATTGAATCTGATCTGAATCTATGAAGGTAGAAGATTAGGGTGATGGCCAGGAGGCCTTCCCACCTCCAAGACCTGGAACTCACCAGCAAAGATAAAACCTCAAAATATTAGTGGAAATGTACAAAAAGCTGATCCACAGTTCTAGGAAGAGCTGCAATGCAAAAACTTTTGCAAAGATTATGCAGTAGAGTACAACTATTTTAACATGTCAGTCTAAATGAAATGAAAAACAGACTTTTGTTCAAGTGATACCCTTTGAACATCGTCTCCTCATCTTTTGGGAGATCTCCGTCTCGTTTTCAACGTGAAACAAACTTCTTGGTTAAATAATCATCATTTTGATCCTAAATTTATCAAGTGTGTGACGACAGTTCAACTTTATCTGAATCTGTCTACAGGTGCATTGTTTAATCTGGTTTTATACCTCTGAACATGAACCAGACCTGTTCATCTCGAAAAGTACCCTGAGGAGGCCTTTGGTTGTGAAGTCAAAGGCCTCTGAGACTTCACACCAAAAAGTAACTCAGCTGAATTCAGCTTGTTATACTAACATTCATCCGATTCTTAATGAAGTAAACTACAATGCAAACCTCGATGTACTTGTAAGCTGAAACGTTCTGATGGATTTATTGAACGGGAGAGGAAAAAGCACTGAGCCGTTTTAGAATCTGATCGATGGCTGGAGACCGTTAAGGCTCCCTACAGAGAGGAGTGACCTATGATGACCTCCGCTACCACCAGCAGCAGCAGCAGCTCTGCTGTTGGTAAACAGACATAGGAAGCCTTTCACAAGATCCTGCAGCTGCGTTGTGCAACACTTCCTGACTCCAAGCTGCGTCGGGTGTGGCAATTTGACACATAGTGTCGAATGTCATGATGGTTGGAGAGGCCACATTGGAAATTTCCCCAAGTGAAGCGCAAAACGAGACACGCTGAACAAATTTAAGGATTAATGTCAAACGCGTTTCCGATCTGACCAAAACATCTCGGGCAGACGTAAGGAACTAGAATATCCAGATGGTGTTGAGCAGAAGTAGCCTCCTACCTGTTTAAGCCATATGTTGTGCTTGTTGGGCAGTATGTCCAGCTTGTCCTTGCCCTTGGACTCTGCTTTCTTAACTCTCTGAGTGGTGGAGTAAGGGTTGTAGCTGTTTTTATTGCCACGTTTCAGCATTCTTCTCAATCTGACTGCAGTTTCAATCCACTTCTGAATGCAGTCTCTCACCGAACGAACGAAACCCACAAGAGATGAACTTCCTATGCAACACTTAACCAGATATGAGCCAATGTGAGATCAGGTGCCAGTGAGCGCATGTTGCCCTCATGACACTGCGTTTTGATGATTGCCTACAAGAAGTTTCATGCAGTTTACAGCTGCTCAGCCTGAAGACACCATGCAGCCAGCAAAGCAGAAAAAAAATGATTTTTAAAAAGCTGGGATCGGGTGTTAAAAGCCCCTACACTCTCACATACAAATAATATCACCCCTGGTTTGGAGATCTGTCCAGCCTGTCCCCTCCAGATGAAGGTTATCTGACTCTACACACACACACACACACACACGCACGCACCCCCACTCACAAGGGAGAAACCAGAAGTGATGCGCTACTCACAGACGCCGCGCCGCTCTGTGGCCCGGGGCTTCCTGCTCGGCTCTTCTTTGAGATGGACGGCGTCTTGATGAGCTCCCGCGGTTTCTTCCTGAACATCTTCAGGGTGCCCTTCCCGTCCATCCCGACTTCTTTGAGTTTGACGCACAGACCCCCCACCCACCCGCCGACTCGCCACTTGTTCCGTCTGCCGCTGGCGTTCAGCGGGAACTCGGTGCCATCCGGAGCAGCTCTGAGCCACGATAACTGTCTGTGCGTCTTCCTCCTCCTGTTGCTGCTGCTGCTGTTGCTCATCGAGCCGCGCAGGCTCACTGGCGCACAGAGACGCACGGCTGGGCTCACCGCAAAACTGCGCGCTCCTGGCATCCGCTCTCTGCGCACGCGTGGGCGTGGGAGGGGGGGGGGGGGGGGGGGCACAGAGGTGTATTACACCTGCTCTACAAACTTTCAACGGGAATATCCCAGCTCGGAGGCAGATTTGTCTCATGGGGGTGGGGGGGTGCTCGCTCTCTCTCTCTCTCTCTCTCTCTCTCTCTCTCTCTCTCTCTCTCAGTTGTCTCTTCGCTCCACAGCAATTAGCCCACCCTGACACAGGTGCGTGTCCAACACGTGACCCCAGCTGCGTCACCAGCTCCAGACGTTAAAACGAGTGTTATCAGTGCAAACAAGACTGTTACCCCCAGTGTGAAAAATGCAAATTTACGGAGCTCAGGAAGATCCCGCTAAACTCCGGTTACCTTTAGAGCTTTTGTCCCCCGTGGACAAAAGCTCTAAAGGTCAAATATTTACTTCAAAACTGTCTGTGAGATTAATTAAATTTGCTTGTTGGCTTTAAATACTGTTCAAATTATACATAACACACATATTGCCATTTTCCCCGTTTGATAATTAGCTTTTTAGGAAATGTAACGTTTTTCGGGAATGAAATAATCCAATTCCTCATAGTTTTAACTCAGCTGTATACGCGAAATCTTTGCATTGGTCTCTATTTCAATGTATTTTACGTTCTGGAATGCGATTTTAGCTCTGACTCACCTCCTGGTCAGTTAGAGCTATCGGCGTCGTTACCACATTTTTCCTAGTAAACTACCAGCAGAAGATAAAAAATTAACCCCAAATTTCAAAGCAGGTTCGAAATGACTCATTGTGGGCGAAGTGGCACACGGTCGGGACCATTTTGTTTCTTTAAAGGCGTGGCACGAACAGCCAGAAATGGTCGCTAAAAGTTGCATATTCTCCAAATAACACAAGATAGATTTTTTTATTTTTAAATAAAAAAAGAAAGCTTATTTGTCAAAAGTGTGAACACCTTTTCTGCTCTCCTTATTGTAAATTCTGACTTTATTCAATCATGCACAGCGGTTTAGCTTTTCTTTGTCCCCACACTCCCCACACACTTCCTTTTCTATTGCTACTGTGCTTCAGGCCACTGTCAGTCTTTGTGATCAATTATGCATGTACGCAACATTAACTCATTCAATTCACACTATAGCAAAGGAAAGAACATGTTTGTGGCTCATTTATTGAATTATTCCCCCTTTTCAGGACTTTTACATTTGAACCCAGGATCTCCTGTTTACCAGAGTGGCAGCTTCACATTTTGGGGCTGTTTTGCTGCACATGGGTCTTCTAAGTGGACAATAACACTAACCGTGGACAAAATTAAACTTAGCTTACAGAAACTTTTGATTATTTGATTTCATTTAATTATTTGTATAAAATATGGTTGGAACTCCTCGTTCATTTTCATTCGTTTTTTTTTTTAAATGCACAAGGTGCAGAATTCTAGAACACTGTCAAAGGTTGCCATAGCATGGACAGACCTGTGATGTCACAAGCCATGTTGTGATGTCACCACAGAACTTCACTTGAAGTTCAGTCCACTAGTTCTTTTGCTTGTCAGAAAGCACTAGGTCGAGTGGAGACTGCTTCTACAGAAAACACTGTTTGGATTATTTACAGCATATTTTCAAAACCGTTCTTGAGAAAAATGGAGACTCAGACGAAGGAATTCTTCGAAGAGGAGACTCATTGCCAGGAAGATGGACGAAAGAACAAGCAAAATCAGGATGCCATGATTCCAGGCAAAGATACCCAAAGCGGTGATTCTTTTGAGAAAGAAATGAATATACTAAAGACTCTCTTGGATGCAGAAAGAGCCAGATTCAAGGAGGTTCACCAAAAAGCAAGTGACTTGGAAAAAGAACTGGAAGACGCAAAACTCAAGCTAGAAAAACGCGAGTTTAATGAAAACGACATTGGCGTATGCAGTGAGGCAAAAAAAGGATCCAATACCAGTGAGGACATCCTGTCCTCAGAGCTCCTCATGGAAAATAAAGCCCTCCAACATCAGCTCAGATGTTCCCAAGAAAAAGAGGCACTTTTACTGAGAGAGAAGCAGGAAAGCACGGCCTTATATCAAGAAGTCCTTGCTAAGCTTGAAGCTGATATTATTAATTTATCAGAACAGGTGGAAACGTTGCAGGAAGAGCTGGAAATAGAAAGAACGGCTAATTCTCAAACAAATACAAACAAGTTTTTTAAGATGATTAGAGGTGAAAACACAGATCAGAGTACAGAAATGAAGAAGGCGATGGCACTGCTCAGAAAGACGTCTGCAGAGAAGGAGAGGCGTCTACAGGAAGAACTGAAGAAGATGGAAGAGTCATGCCAGGAGCTAACCAGCAATTATCAGACTTCTGTTAAAGTCCTGGTACAACAAGCAGACTCGTTGAAGAGGAATCTAAGTGACAACGAAAAAGCTCACACTGAAGTACTGAGGATGAACCAGGCACTGTATGTGGATTTAGAAGCTGAGAACGAGGCTCTGCGTCAACAGCTGTCTTCCCTGCATAACGCCGCCAGAGAGACAGAGACCTGTCTCCAGATCGAGCTGGACCAAGTTAAAGAGGCGAACCTGGAAATGACCAGGAAATTCGAAACAGATGTTTTAACTCTTAAAAACCGGGTTTGTTCTCTGGAGAGGGAGCTGAAAGACGACAAAGAATCTTATGCTCAGATGGCGCAAATCAACCAAATGCTTTACGCAGAGATAGAAGCTGAGAATAAAACTCTGTGTCAAAAAATGGCTTCGATCCAAGACGCTTCCAGAGAAGCAGAAAGAAGCATTCAGACAGAGCTGGACCAAGTTAAAGACGCGAGTCTGGAAATGGTTCAGAAGTACGAAGTCGATATTTTAGCCCTTAGGGAAGAAATACAAATAATGGAGCAGGAACACAGGGATGAGCGGTATCGTCATGCCGAGGTCGAGATCCGTAACGGTAAGAGAGCCAAGTTCCTCCACGCCGAGAAGAACATGCTGCAGAAGGAACTGGAAGAAGTTAAACGCAAGCTCTTTTTAGATGAAGTGCAACATAAAAAAGAGCTGGATGCTTCGACAGCTGAAATTGAACACCAACTTGCACGCAATCATAAGCTGTCTGAGGAAATAAAACAGAAGGATCAGGAGATTGCCGAAGCAAAGGTTCCCCTCCCGGTAAAAAAGCCGTTGCTGAAAAAGTTTCGACATGCTCTGGGGTTGAGGAAACCGGAGAAATGGAAGAAGAAGGAGGCTTCTGAAGAAAATGTGTGATGCTCGTTTATGTTAGAGGTCAAGAGTCTCACCATGTTAGATGGTGAGACTCTGATGATTATGGCTTCTCACCATAATGGATGGACGTATGGAGAAGGGATGAGGAAATGAGGGGATGAAGGGAGGTGAAGAGGTAAAGACTCAGTGTACACCCTGGACAGGTCGCCAGTCCATCACAGAGACAATCAATCATATACACACAGCCATGTATATACACACAGCTGCGTGGATGGAAGAGTATAACAGGGAGTCTATCCCCCACCTTAACTTAATTTCGCTAGCATGGGCCGCGCCACGAAGATATAAATTTAAAGACTTAGTAAAGAAGGCATGATGCACAGTGGCACAGTTTGTAGCACTGTTGCCTTGCAGCAAGAAGGTCCTGGGTTTGAATCCCAGGGTCTTTCTGCACGGAGTTTGCATGTTCTCCCTGTGCATGGTGGGTTCTCTCCGGGTACTCCGGCTTCCTCCCACAGTCTAAAAACATGA